>CM055277.1:29969090-30101860 GCA_029237695.1 Conchocele bisecta
GCATCTTCAATATGTGTAGAAGACGTGTGTATAGTTTCAGAACGATCGAATGAACGGTTCGGAGGAGTTGTGTACACAAACTATTTACCGTATATAGAATTGTATAGAAAAATGTAGAAAAATAGGTGGACAGACCACATAACTTACATGTAAAGGCATATAAAGGCATACGCATATAAAGGCATATAAAGGCATATTCCACTAAAAATTTACTTTCTAAAATAAATTGTTCCCTAATTGTGTCGTATAAAAAGCGTACATACCATCCGCAACCGGCACGGGAAGAACTTCTGGACGTAAATTGGTTATACCAGACTCTGAAAGCATCGACAGGGTTTAAGAGACGCGTGACTTGGTTTGGTAATATTCCTGATAACTTGTGTTATTTATCATCGGATGTGGCGCTTGTGGAATATATAGGTACATTTCCCGAACGACAATTGCACCCTAATGTAATACACAGAGAGAAGGACAAGCAGTATATTAAAAATAAACAGTCTGTTCGAATTGATCTCAAAGAACAACTAATACACGATTCCGTTAAGACTGTCGAAAGAAATATGAATATGAATACTAATGATGAATTCGAGAAACAACGAGATGATAAGCAACTTTGCAATAATTTTCGTAGATGACGTCAGAAGTTGACACAAATTTCAGAGTACATGCGGAATTCCATTGCGCATGTACTCTAAAAATGTGTGTCAACTTCTGATGCTATCTACGGAAATTATCACATCTTCTGGAAATACATTTCATAAAATCACGCAGATGCTCGAAGGTACTAAATCACATGGCGTGTCTCAAATGATAAATAGACCGGCATTCAATATGATACTTTTAGTTGACACATTGCTTTTTAACTTCACATATATTGCTTTTATTTATGACATTACATGTTCACGTTTATATGAGGAATCAATAAATAATGAAATGAAAAGTTATGCAGAGCATGATGTTATTAGCCGATCAAATCAGGGTTCAATATATGTCCACATTTTAGTAGTTACCGAATCTCAGGGAAAAGTGAGAGAAGTGTTGATTTCCTCCCCAACCAAATTCTCCCAGTTATATTTAGCTATCATTAATATCTGATCATAGCAATACTTATGGTAGTCAAATGTAAATGAACTAGCCACAAGTTTATAAAACATTCTAATGTGTTAATCATTTCTCTATATGCTGGGATATTTGAGCGAAATAAGTAGATTCCGTTACATGTATTGGGCCAAGTGATGTTGGTGTGGTGAGGGAACCTGCCACCATATTAGCAAATGGTAGTTTCAGTGTTGAATGGATATTTTATATCCCCACTGTAGCGCCGTTAAACTGAAAAACGCTAAAGATAAGAAAATAATGTGATGATGTCTGTGATGTAACCTCATCACAATTTCATAAGTTTGTATAATACCCCGACTCTGTAATGAATGGACTATTAAACAAACAACAAATATAATAAGTATATTTTTATTATTCAACTTAAAAAATAAAATTTCTAGATGGTAAACTATGCATTATCAGTATTGTATGTTATTACACACAAACGTACATGTACAACTAAAACTTACCTAGGTGGACAGACCACATAACTTACATGTAAAAGCATATAAAGGCATAGGCATATAAAGGCATATAAAGGCATATTCCACTAAAAATTTACTTTCTAAAATAAATTGTTCCCTAATTGTGCAACAATTCCACCAATTTAAAAAATGATAGCCTAGGTCGTCGGTAAAAATTTATTTATATAATATTATGTCATTAATTGGGGGTGTCTTAAGCCACTTACAATGATCTAGGCTCAGAATTTGTCCAATTCATGAATACATACCGTCCTCAGTTTTTTAGGTAAGCAATCACACACTCTGAGTGACGTATTTGCGACAGAATGCCATATTCGAGAGCTCCAGATAAGCAGCGGGTTATGATCTGCTTGTTCATTTTAAGGAAAACAAAAACATAATTTGACCATTTGGCGGCAATTTTGAATGACATAATGACTCCATTTTGAGAAAAATGATATGACAGCGCTCGGCTGATCGATACCTTCGATTTGATATATTACATGACCACATTTGAACAAAATCAAAAATGGACATTTTGATGGCCATCTTGAATGACATAATGACTGTTTTTCAAGAAATATTATATGACAGCGATCGGCTCATCGATACTTTCGATTTGACATATTACATGACCACATTTGAACAAAATAAACATTTGACCTTTTGGCGGCCATCTTGAATGACATAATGACTTCATTTTGAGACTAGATGGCCGCGGCCTGCATGTCGCCCCTTGGGGCTAGGCATGGACACTAAAAAAAGAGATATAGTAGACGGAAAAACTTTAACCAAAAAACTTTAACCGTACACACGTACGTACGGACGTGCGCCAAAGTGCCGACTATATCGCGCTTTCCGCAGGCGGGAGCGAAAAAAACTTTAACCAAACATTTCAAAGTAACTAGACCTTGACATTGGGCACAGGGGCCGCACGTGGAGTGGGGCAGATTGAAAATATAGA
This sequence comes from Conchocele bisecta, assembly GCA_029237695.1. Taxonomy (NCBI): domain Eukaryota; kingdom Metazoa; phylum Mollusca; class Bivalvia; order Lucinida; family Thyasiridae; genus Conchocele; species Conchocele bisecta. Next base: position 29,971,617 of record CM055277.1, read on the forward strand.
TGATAAACAGCCATGTGAAGGTTGAAGGTAATGGGCAAAGCAGGTGCATAGATATAGTACATGAAAAAACTTTAACCAAAAACTTAAAAAGTAATTAGACCTTGACATTGGGCACAGGGGCCGCACGTGGGAGGGGGTAGAGAATGCAAAATATGGATGATCTTGGATTCGTCGTTCAAATGATTTAACCTTTCCACGGCGCCCATCTTGGATTCAGGTCGACTTTCTTTTAACAACTTTGAAAAGGCTTCACCTAAGGACCATGCCGGTAAAGTTTGGTGTCCATTGAATGCCAAAAATCCAATTGAAAACAGAAGTAGCGAGTATCAAAAAGCAATAACAAATTTGTGGTACCTTTATCATGCTACAGAAAACAATAAACAGACCACAACTATAGCATATTTTTCTTGTTTTCCATCTTCTTTTTTTATCTCCAAGGGGACAATTCCAATGAAATGCCAAGACATGTTTTCATTTCGAAGCAAACTATTCAATAATTGCTGTCTTTTGATGTGTAAACAGTAGTGTGATTTTATTTTACCCAATTAAAATATTGAAATACCCAATGGCTTCAGATATCATGGAGTGAAAATACTCAATTACTAATTCCTTATCTGGAGCCTGCATTATTATATGGATGCACATCACACTGTTTGGTCCTTTATATTGTCACCTAATGACTATTTCATCCCGGAAAACATATTCATATTACCACATTTTGGGCTCTAAGTTACCCACGATAAAAAGATTGACCCAGTTGTCGGAACGAATATACAATCACATCATGCGTATCACAAGATACATGCAGCCAGTTAAAACACATAACTCATGTAACATTCACACAGAAAAACATTCAACTGAATGTACTTGGATATGGTGTGCTTACACTGTTTGTTAATGATTCTCCCAAAGAGACCAATACTATCGTGATACACGTCCTCTACACAAAATTTCCAGACCTAGCTCATCAGGACATCCGTTTAACAAAGAGATGTATCTCACACACGAAGTTCAATATCACCCGGATAAATGTCACCCGAATGACACTGGGTAAATCGCCATCACTGTGAGGAAGTTTGGTAATGATCCAACGAACAGATCAGTTAATATTTTAGATTTGGGCGTACGTGTGTGTCCAAAATTGTTGACGCCTACTACGACGACGCAGCCGCCTAACCAGAAATTCTGGCCGTCATGTTTAACCTTCCACTAACGTAATGAGACAAAAATTGCGTTCCAACAAAAGGCGGTTGTCAATGCAAGCAAATAAACTTAATAAATAGAGGATATTCCATCGTACATTTTGAATAGCGGGAAATAATACACGAGTGAGCGTAGCGAACGAGTTGCTTGCACGGACGCCGACGAGTGTATTATTTCTGCTATTCAAACATGTACGATGGAATAATATCATATTTATTACACTTCCACGGCGGTTACATATGCACATTTAGTCTATTCTGACGATTTGACACAAAAATCACCCATTTATCTCTGTAATTAAGATATCTACAACAGTTTATATGTTGGTACATATACAGCGGAAATGGCCGAACACCATCTTTTACAAATTGGGTCACCATATGGTAACAAATCATAATATCAAGTGTCATCCGGGCTTATTATAACACGCAAATGTCATAGACACACATTAGCATGGATGACAAGCATTAGCATTCATCCCGTCAACACAGTGCGTATGTGCCGTGAAACACGGTGCCGTGAAACATTTTTGATATCCAGTCAATACAATTTTTGCATTTTACAGCCATTTGTAGGTGTTGACGGGATAAATAGAATAGTAGGTTAGTGCCGTGAATGGGAAAAAATATCTGGCGCGGCACGGAAACGGGATGTGCTCGGCAGAGCCTCGCCCATCCCGTTTCCTGAGCCTTGCCAGATATTTTTTCCCATTCACGGCACTAACCTACTACTCTATCTATTTTCCTTATTTCTGAACCAAAGTATATGTTGTGACATGACGGAATGCCGGTAGCGTGAGCGGCAGGTTGGAGTATATAAAGGGTAAATTTAACGATGGGGGTGGGGGGGGGGGGGTTACTCCATCACGTACTGACAAATTAATTTTTATCTGTGATATTTACCCTTTATCCTTGAAGCATATGGCAATACATAGAGAATAGTAGGTTAGTGCCATGAATGGGAAAACATATCTGGCAAGGCTTAGGAAACGGGATGGGCGAGGCCCTGCCGAGCACATCCCGTTTCCGTGCAGCGCCAGATATTCCTAACCTACTAACCTACTATTCTATTTATCCCGTCAACATTACAAATAGCTTTAAAATGCAAAAAGTAACCTCAGCCGCATCTCCAAATCGTATTGACAGGATATCAAAAAATGTTCACGGCACATACGCACTGTGTTGACGGGATAAAACACATTGCAGCTCCTTTTTTCCCCCGACTTAATATGACATATTGATATGTTAGCTAGGTTATCACTGAATCATATTCATGTGACCGCATGCATGCATGCATAGGACGATCACGTGTCCATGGCTCGCATTCATATGACCACACAACATCTTGCATTTGGTCCATATAATGCCTTCGTATAATAATAGTGCCATATAATATGCCCATTGGTCCGTGAAACACACACATACATTCAGACGACGAATTACTGGTCATGCTGCATCCATAGAAAAAAATATCAACCAGTCGACATGTTTCTTTATCTTTGAAACATTTTCATTTGGCAACACAATGCGTTCCATTGTCCTAGAGACATTCTTATCTTGGACACGTAGCTTATTTTGAGTTCCTGAAACACATTAATATGATGGCGCAATACATTACTTACTGCATATATGGCACCTCACAGCAAAATCTTCTGTTCCAGCGACACCCCACATGACCATACAATGTCTCTGTACATGCAACATATTCACATGGTATCACGATGTACTGATTTCTCTAGAAAACACGGTCATATGGCCGCATAACTCTGATGCGGGTACAGGAAACGTGCATTGACAGGGCTCCAGATAAGGAATTAGTAAATGAGTATTTTCACTCCATCATATCTGAAGCAATTGGGTATTTCAGTATTTTCGGTATGACTGAAGTACGAAATGGGCGAAAAGGGCGAAATGGAGATGGTCGGGCGAAATGGAGTTTTTCTTACATAATGTGATTTTATATCAAAATTATAAATGACAGTGCTCAGAATATGTCCGGGCGAAATGGAGTTTTATATCGCCTATAACTTGCTAATTAATGCATGAAATTATTGTTTTTCTTATTATATCTATTATACAGTTGTATATGTATAATATTTTGTTGAAAAAATTGGGTATTTTCATACATAATGTGATTTTATATCAAAATTATAAATGACAGTGCTCAGAATATGTCCGGGCGAAATGGAGTTTTATATCGCCTATAACTTGCTAATTAATGCATGAAATTATTGTTTTTCTTATTATATCTATTATACAGTTGTATATGTATAATATATTGTTGAAAAAAATGGGTATTTTCTTACATAATGTGATATTATATCAAAATTATAAATGACAGTGCTCAGAATATGTCCGGCGAAATGAAGATTGTCGGGCGAAATTGAGTTTTATATCGCCTATAATTTGCTAATTAATGCATGAAATTAATTGTTTACTTATTATATCTATTATGCAGTTGTATATGTATAATTAATAATTGAAAGAAATTGGTATTTTCTTACATAATTTGATTTTATATCAAAATTATAAATAACAGTGCTCAGAATACGCTCAGAATATGTCCGGCGAAATGTAGATTGTCGGGCGAAATGGAGTTTTCATGAATTTGCGACATTACTGATTAAGAGATATGCTTTTTTTATAGTATGGCACACCAAATGCTGCCCTAGTATGGAAGATGTTTGTGCCAATTTTCAACAACATATGTGGATTTAAATTCGTGTTTATTAGTTTATTAGAATTTAATTGTATAATTACTTGTTATTTCCTTGCAGACATGCGATACATGGGTCCACTACTCACGTGAAGGTATAGACGGACCAGACCTGTAGCCGATTTCACCAACATTGCAAAGTATACTTTGAGGGAGTAATCATTTATTTTTCATGAAATGAATTATTTCATATACAACTAACGACTGCATATATTTGATGATTACAAGTATGCAGAATTATTATACAGAATTTATTACATTATCACAGCCAACATAGCTGTGATAATGTAATAAATTCAGAATAATACAAATTAATAGATTTATCCTAAAATTGAAAATTTCTCCCTCAAAGTATACTTTGCTACAAAAGTATACTTTGCAATGTTAGTGAAATCGGCTACAGAAACAGTGGCGCAATATCGACTTGGGATACATCTGCGTCAGCTGTCGTAGCAATGATGGGACGTTCGACTTCCTCATGGGCCATGAAAGGCTGAGGCAGGTATGTGATGTTACTGTATTGTAAACATTATTGGGATTCCGTGTGTGATTAGTTTTAATTATTTAAATCAAGTATATGTATCAACTTACATATGTGGGGGTTACATTTATATTATTCCATCTTTAACGGGGCACTGTAGGATTTTCTTGAAACCAAAATGAAAAATACAAATGTATTGTTATCATGGCCCTGTGTAAAGTGATTTAATTGCAGATACATGACGATACTAGGACCGCTGGGATGTTTCTATTTTCACCAATATCGGTACATAAATATCATATTTTCTATCTTACTGACCGCAACAAGATAAGAAATCTGATAGTTATGTACCTATATGGGTGAAAATAGAAATAACCCAGCAGTCCCAGTATCATCATATATCTGCAATTAAACCACTTTAAACAGGGCCATGACAAAAACAAGGTTTTATTTTTATATTATTAAAAAAAAAAACAACCTACAATGTACCTTTACACTTGTAGTAAATATTTGTATCATTATAAAGCCTGGTTTTGTGAGACGCGTGACATGGGGGATTATATTCATGTTGTGTATCTAATTAGTGCCAGTTAGTCCAGTTAGCTACTGATGAAATGATGGATTAAATAATCAATGCCCGGCACCCCATAGCGCAAACTAGACGGTAGTCAGCTCTGACCGCGTTAAAAAAGTTATGATGGGATTAAATAAATCCGATTAACACCCTGTGTGACCATCACGTGGTGGCCGATAATTACCTTAATGACATCTTGTATCTGGTGCCTAAAATCTGACACACAATCGCATGTTATATGTATGTAAATTCTTATCTACTAAACACGTTTTCTCGACTGAACAAAAATATGACATACTTTTCCAAAATACACATAAAATGCAGTGTATATTTGTGTTATATGTATACCCACCGCAACGAGTTGTGGGGGTATACTGGAGTCAGGTCGTCCGTCCGTGCGTGCGTCCGCCCGTGCGTCCGTCACTAAACTTAACATAATATTGTTATAACTTCTATTTCCTTTATCTAAAATGCTTAATATTTCACACATGCATTCTTGTAAGGATCTACTACCATTATGTGCCAAATCCACGACCGTCCACCCCCCCCCCCCCGGCTGATCCCAAGGTCAAGGTCAAATACTTAGTCTGTTTACAAAACTTAACATCAGAGAAATATTGTTATAATTTCTATTTCCTTCATCTAAAATGCTTAATATTTCACACATGCATTCCTGTAAGGCTCTACTACCATGATGTGCCAAAACCACGGCAGTCCATCCCACGCTGATCCCAAGGTCAACGTCAAATACTTAGTCTCTTTACAAAACTTAACATCAGAGAAATATGTTATAGCTTCTATTTCCTTCGTCTAAAATGCTTAATATTTCACACATGCATTCCTGTAAGGCTCTACTACCATACTGTGCCAAATCCACAACGTCCAACCCCCGCTGATCCCAAGGTCATGGTCAAATATTTGGTCTCTTTACAAAACTTAACATCAGAGAAATAAGTTATAACTTCTATTTCCTTCGTTGAAAATTCTTAATATTTCACTCGTGCATTCCTCTAAGGGTGTACTATCATGCTGTGACATATCTACGACCATCCAACCCCCGCTGATTCCAATGTCAAGGTCACATACTTAGTCTCTTTACAAAACTTAACATCAGAGAAATATGTTATAACTTCTATTTCTTTCATTGAAAATTCCTAATATTTCATGCATGCATTCCTCTAAGGCTCTATTATTATGCTGTGACAAATCCCCCCTGATGTCAAGGTCAAGGTCACATACTTGGTCTCTTTACAAAACTTAACATCAGAGAAATCGGTTATAATTTCTATTTCCTTGCTCAGATCTGCTTCTCAAACACGCATTGCTCCAATGGACCTCTACCACCCTGTGACAAATTCACGTTTGTGCCGCCCCCGCTAAGCTCAGAGTCAAGGTCCCAAGCCCACACACTTGGAAATTATTTTACATATTTAGGGGTACCTGGGCCCACGCGGGGGTATTCCGTAAGCCTCGCTTACTGACCAATCTAGTTAGATATGATTTTAGGCACCAGAGTCTATACAACATGTACTTAAACAGAAACTAGACGGTGGTCAGTTGCGTGCAGTTTATAATAATATTTCACACGTCGTCCGCCCTGTTCAATATTTTATGATACGTATTGAATTGCTTACCCATGTATACACTGACCTGATGCATAGGCTGATCTGCGACTGCGCTCTTTGTAAATATCATAATGTCCCGTTTCCCATGGACTATAGGCTGATCTGGGATCTGTAATCAAATGTCGGAACAAATACACTGTATTGCGCATTGATAATGACGACAATCAGAAGTCAACCAATGTACATGTTGAACATTCCCGCCACGTGTTGAGCATTCGCCGACGGCAAGCGTGTCTCACATGGATACTGATGTACATGTTGAACATTCCCCGCCACATGTTGAACATTCCCCGCCACGTATTGAACATTCCCCGACACATTCACATGACATGTGATTTGAATTGCCAGAAGCACTACGTGTATCCAAATTGAATGATATACAATTTGAATCGCCATTCACAACGCGGTTTAAACTGTCTACAATACATGAGGAAAATAGCGTTCTTGACATCTCAAACTCAGAGAATGAACAGATGTCGTGATGAAAGTATTGATATGTCTCATACTAGTGATGAACTTGAATATCACTTCCAACCAGGTCCATTTCGAGGACCACATTCAGTATTACATGAAATACCAACCGGGTGAAAGGATGGCATGTACTTCATAATCGACAACAAGTCACATATTGACAATACGATCTGAAATCTGGGATGACTGTGGTGCTTGACCGAATGCGTCTTGTCCTAAGTAAAGATTTCTCCCAAAGAATGGACAACTGGTGTCGCTTGTTAAGCGTGACAATGTTTAGTGTGTGGAGAAGGTAATTAGCAACAAGAGTGCCGCAAGTCACAAAATAGGCCCGTCGAATATAGGCCAGACAGCGAAGATGCAGAAATGTGAAGCTGTCACCAAGGCAAGAAACATTAATGAGAATTTGAAAGTCTATATCGTTATTTCTTCATTTCGTTGTGCTAAACATGCATACTAATTTAGGCAGAGACAGAAAAGTAGAGTGTAAAGTAGAAATGATAGAGAATTGGATACAATAATGTAGAAAAAATGGCTAAGTTAAAAAGGTGATATTTTTGTTAAAACATATGTTTTCGGCATAAAAACACCAAGGTGGACATCTTCAATATTTGTAGAAGACGTGTGTATAGTTTCAGAACGATCGACTGAACGGTTGCGGAGGAGTTGTGTACACAAACTCTGTACCCTATATATAATTGTATAGAAAAATGTAGAACAAATGGCTAAGTTAAAAAGGTGATATTTTTGTTCAAAAAATATTGTTTCGACATAAAAACAGCAAGGTGCACATCTTCAATATGTGTAGAAGACGTGTGTATAGTTTCAGAACGATCGACTGAACGGTTTCGGAGGAGTTGCGTACACAAACTCTGTACCGTATATAGAACTGTATAGAAAAATGTAGAACAAATGGCGATATTTTTGTTAAAAAATAATTTTCGGCATAAAAGCACGAACGTGCACATCTTCAATGTGTGTAGAAGACGTGTGTATAGTTTCAGATCGATCGACTGAACGGTTTCGGAGGAGTTGTGTACACGAACTATGAACTTTTTCTTCAGCCACGCCCGCCCGACCACCCGCCTGCCATGCGGTAAAACATAATACGTACCGTTTTTTAAAAATAGTCGTAAAAAAAACGTACATACCATCCGCAACCGACACGGGAACAACTTCTGGACGTAAATCGGTTATACCAGACCCTGAAAGCATCGACAGGGTTTAAGAGACGCGTGACTTGGTTTGGTAATATTCCTGATGACCTGTGTTATTTATCAGTGGATGTGGCGCTTGTGGAATATATAGGTACATTTCCCGAACGACAATTGCACCGATTCCGTTAAGACTGTCGAAAGAAATATGAATATGAATACTAATGATGAATTCGAGAAACAACGAGATGATAAGCAACTTTACAATATTTTTCGTAGATGCGGAATTCCATTGCGCATGTACTCTAAAAATGTGTGTCAACTTCTGATGCTATGTACGGAAATTATCACATCTTCTGTAAATACATTTCATAAAATCACGCAGATGCTCGAAGGTACTAACTCACATGGCGTGTCTCAAATGACAAATAGACCGGCATTCAATGTGATACTTTTAGTTGACACATTGCTTTTCAACTTCACATATATTGTTTTTATTTATGACATTACATGTTCACGTTTATCATATGCGGAATCAATACATAATGAAATGAAAAGTCATGCAGAGCATGATGTTATTATCCGATCAAATCAGGGTTTAATATATGTCCACATTTTAGTAGTTACCGAATCTCAGGGAAAAGTGAGGGAAGTGTTGATTTCCTCCCCAACCAAATTCTCCCATTTATATTTAGCTATCATTAATATCTGATCATAGCAATACTTATGGTAGTCAAATGTAAATGAACTAGCCACACGTTTATACAACATTGTAATGTGTTTATCATTTCTCTATATGCTGGGATATTTGAGCGAAATAAGTAGATTCCGTTACATATATTGGGCCAAGTGATGTTGGCGTGGTGAGGGAACCTGCCACCAAATCAGCTAATGGTAGTTTCAGTGTTGAATGGATATTTTATACCCCCCACTGTAGCGCCGTTAAACTGAAAAACGCTAAAGATAAGAAAATAATGTCCATGTTTTTTGTCTGTGATGTAACCTCATCACAATTTCATAAGTCTATATAATACCCCGACTCTGTAATGAATGGACTATTAAACAAACAACAAATATAATAATGAATTTTTATTATTCAACTTAAAAAATAAAATGTCTAGATGGTAAACTATGCATTATCAGTATTGTATGTTATTACACACAAACGTACCTGTACAACTAAAATTTACCTAGGTGGACAGACCACATAACTTACATGTAAAGGCATATAAAGGCATAGGCATATAAAGGCATATAAAGGCATATAAAGGCATGTTCCACTAAAAATTTACTTTCTAAAATAAATTGTTCCCTAATTGTGCCGTATAAAAAGCATACATACCATCCGCAACCGGCACGGAAACAACTTCTGGACGTAAATCGGTTATACCAGACTCTGAAAGCATCGACAGGGTTTAAGAGACGCGTGACTTGCTTTGGTAATATTCCTGATGACCTGTGTTATTTATCAGCGAATGTGGCGCTTGTGGAATATATAGGTACATTTCCCGAACGACATTTGCACCGTAATGTAATACACAGAGAGACGAACAAGCCGTATATTAACAATAAGCAGTCTGTTCGAATTGATCTCAAAGAACAACTAATACACGATTCCGTTAAGACTGTCGAAAGAAATATGAATATGAATACTAATGATGAATTCGAGAAACAACGAGATGATAAGCAACTTTACAATATTTTTCGTAGATGACGTCAGAAGTTGACACAAATTTCAGAGTACATGCGGAATTCCATTGCGCATGTACTCTAAAAATGTGTGTCAACTTCTAATGCTATCTACGGAAATTATCACATCTTCTGTAAATACATTTCATAAAATCACGCAGATGCTCGAAGGTACTAAATCACATGGCGTGTCTCAAATGATAAATAGACCGGCATTCAATATGATACTTTTAGTTGACACATTGCTTTTTAACTTCACATACATGTATATTGCTTTTATTTATGACATTACATGTTCACGTTTATTATATGAGGAATCAATACATAATGAAATGAAAAGTCATGCAGAGCATGATGTTATTAGCCGATCAAATCAGGGTTCAATATATGTCCACATTTTAGTAGTTACCGAATCTCAGGGAAAAGTGAGAGAAGTGTTGATTTCCTCCCCAACCAAATTCTCCCAGTTATATTTATCTATCATTAATATCTGATCATAGCAATACTTATGGTAGTCAAATGTAAATGAACTAGCCACAAGTTTATAAAACATTCTAATGTGTTAATCATTTCTATATATGCTGGGATATTTGAGCGAAATAAGTAGATTCCGTTACATATATTGGGCCAAGTGATGTTGGTGTGGTGAGGGAACCTGCCACAAAATCTGCAAATGGTAGTTTCAGTGTTGAATGGATATTTTATATCCCCCACTGTAACGCCGTTAAACTGAAAAACGCTAAAGATAAGAAAATAATGTTGATGTTTTGTGTCTGTGATGGAACCTCATCACAACTTCATAAGTTTGTATAATACCCCGACTCTGTAATGAATGGACTATTAAACAAACAACAAATATAATAATGTATGTTTATTATTCAACTTTAAAAAAAAAGTTTCTAGATGGTAAACTATGCATTATCAGTATTGTATGTTATTACACACACACGTACATGTACAACTAAAACTTACCTAGGTGGACAGACCACACAACTTACATGTAAAGGCATATAAAGGCATAGGCACATAAAGGCATATAAAGGCATATTCCACTAAAAAGTTACTTTCTAAAATAAATTGTTCCCTAATTGTGTCGTATAAAAAGCGTACATACCATCGGCAACCGGCACGGGAACAACTTCTGGACGTAAATCCGTTATACCAGACTCTGAAAGCATCGACAGGGTTTAAGAGACGCGTGACTTGGTTTGGTAATATTCCTGATGACCTGTGTTATTTATCAGTGGATGTGGCGCTTGTGGAATATATAGGTACATTTCCCGAACGACAATTGCACCATAATGTAATACACAGAGAGAAGAACAAGCCGTATATTGAAAATAAGCAGTCCGTTCGAATTGATCTCAAAGAACAACTAATACACGATTCCGTTAAGACTGTCGAAAGAAATATGAATATGAATACTAATGATGAATTCGAGAAACAACGAGATGATAAGCAACTTTACAATATGTTTCATAGATGACGTCAGAAGTTGACACAAATTTCAGAGTACGTGCGGAATTCCATTCTAATGTGTTAATCATTTCTATATATGCTGGGATATTTGAGCGAAATAAGTAGATTCCGTTACATATATTGGGCCAAGTGATGTTGGTGTGGTGAGGGAACCTGCTACCATATCAGCAAATGGTAGTTTCCGTATTGAATGGATATTTTATATCCCCCACTGTAGCGCCGTTAAACTGAAAAACGCTAAAGATAAGAAAATAATGTTGATGTTTTTTGTCTGTGATGTAACCTCATCACAATTTCATAAGTTTGTATAATACCCCGACTCTGTAATGAATGGACTATTAAACAAACAACAAATATAATAATGTATGTTTATTATTCAACTTAAAAAATAAAATTTCTAGATGGTAAACTATGAATTATCAGTATTCTATGTTATTACACACAAACGTACATGTACAACTAAAATATACCTAGGTGGACAGACCACATAACTTACATGTAAAGGCATATAAAGGAATAGGCATATAAGGGCATATAAAGGCATATTCCACTAAAAATTTACTTTCTAAAATAAATTGTTCCCTAATTGTGCAAAAATTCCACCAATTTAAAAAATGATAGCGTAGGTCGTCGGTAAAAAATTATTTATATAATATTATGTCATTAATTGGGGGTGTCTTAAGACACTTACAATGATCTAGGCTCAGAATTTGTCCAATTCATGAATACATACCGTCCTCAGTTTTTTAGGTAAGCAATCACACACTCTGAGTGACGTATTTGCGACAGAATGCCATATTCGAGAGCTCCAGATAAGCAGTGGATTATGATCTGCTTGTTCATTCTAAGGAAAACAAAAACAAAATTTGACCATTTGGCGGCCATTTTGAATGACATAATGACTCCATTTTGAGAAAAATGATATGACAGCGATCGGCTGATCGATACCTTCGATTTGATATATTACATGACCACATTTGAACAAAATAAACATTTGACCTTTTGGCGGCCATCTTGAATGACATAATGACTTCATTTTGAGACTAGATGGCCGCGGCCTTCATGTAGCGCCTTGGGGCTAGGCATGGACACTAAAAAAGAGATATAGTAGACGGAAAAACTTTAACCAAACAACTTTAACAGGACACACGTACGTACGGACGTACGCCAAAGTGCCAACGATATCGCGCTTTCCGCAATCGGGTGCGACAAAAACTTTAACCAAAAATTTCAAAGTAACTAGACCTTGACATTGGGCACAGGGGCCGCACGTGGGGGGGGGGGGCAGAATGAAAATATAGATGATGATAAACAGCCATGTGAAGGTTGAAGGTAATGGGCAAAGCAGGTGCATAGATATAGTACATGAAAAAACTTTAACCAAAAACTTAAAAGTAATTATACCTTGACATTGGGCACAGGGGCCTGCACGGGAGGGGGGGTAGTAGAATGAAAATATGGATGATCTTGGATCCGTCGTTCGAAGGATTTAACCTTTCCATGGCGGCCATCTTGGATTCAGGTCGACTTTCTTTTAACAACTTTGAAAAGGCTTCACCTAAGGACCATGCCGGTAAAGTTTGGTGTCCATTGAATGACTTCATTTTGAGACTAGATGGCCGCGGCCTGCATGTCGCGCCTTGGAGCTAGGCATGGACTCTAAAAAAAGAGATATAGTAGACGGAAAAACTTTGATAAAAAAAACTTTAACCGAACACACGTACGTACGGACGGACGTACGCCAAAGTGCCGACTATATCGCGCTTTCCGCAAGCGGGCGTGACAAAAACTTTACCAAAAAATTCAAAGTAATTAGACCTTGACATTGGGCACAGGGGCCGCACGGGAGGGGGATAGAATGAAAATATAGATGATGATAAACACCCATGTGAAGGTTGAAGGTAATGGGCAAAGCAGGTGCATAGATATTGTACATGAAAAAAACTTTAACCTAACTTACAAAAACAAAAGTAATTAGACCTTGACATTGGGACTTTGGGAACAGGGGCCGCACGGGAGGGGTGGGGGTAGAATGAAAATATGGATGATCTTGGATTCGTCGTTCGAAGGATTTAACCTTTCCACGGCGGCCATCTTGGATTCAGATAGACTTTCTTTTAACAACTTTGAAAAGGCTTCACCTAAGGACCATGCAATTAAAGTTTGGTGTCCATTGACCAAGAGGTTCGGTAGAAGATGATTGGAAATGTTGCCGGACGACGGACGGACAAAAAGCGGTAATGAAAATAGCTCACATGAGCTTTGCTGAGCTGAGGTGAGCTGAAAACATCCAAGCATATACAAACAAAAAAATAATCTGGCAATTTCTTTAGGGGCGGGTGGGGATGAGAATCTATAAATTTATTTGTTATTGCCTGACCTCAGTTGAACTTATTCAACTATTGTGACTTGTACGGGTAGACTGGGTTAGAACCAGTACTCTGCACTGTAGGGTGGGTGGGGGGTGGGGTGGGGTGGGGGTGGGATCGCAGCATCGGTGCTGAATTTACAACAAAATATTCAGCAGTGAAATTACGACATCCTGATCTGGCGTTTCAATGTGACCCATTGTTCTTCAAACTCCGAGAAACCCTACTTTATAATAGTAATTTATCAATGATCATGTGACAATTTACACCAGGATCGAGCGAGCGGTTATTATTTTATACCACTAAAATATGTCAAGTTTGAGCAATAGTTCACCAATGCTGGCGCATAGCTATTGTTGTAATGTTCATATTTTAATGCATCAGTCAATGTGAATCCCCCCAGGGTACCCCTGGGCTTTAACCTTTCATGATTCCCCGGGGCCCGGGGCGGGGCTTTAACGGCAGCAAATATAAAATCCCCACTATTCCCTGGCTGTGTGTGGGGGGGGGGGTGGGGGAGGGGGGCGGGGGGGGGGGGGATTTACATTTACTGATGCATAAGTAAAAGAATGAGCGATTTATAAATTTTAACCATAAATAAGCAACACAGGAACGAAAATTAAAATAATTTTAATTACACTTCTACATACTGGAGCTACATATCATTATCAGTCCACTTCGGCATGTTTTTTAGTAAACTATGAAGCTGTAAACTCAGTAAAATGCTGCATCTGCAGTGACGTCACTTGACATCACATCGTCACGTGAAATGATCTTGCAACGACAATGTACATAATGGAGACAAAACTATTATTTTGTACATTCAGAAACAAAAATCTGGAATATTTTGATATGGAACAGAGACCTGTGGCGAAAAGTAAATGTTAAGCGAGCATTGTCAATGCGCGAGCATTGTCAGTGTCACCTCCACTCTACTTAATGACGGCCATTTTCTTTTGCATTCTTTAGTTCCTAGTTTAATCAAAACTTTCCCCAAAACATCTGGCATCTAAGAAGGGCCGTAATGGCTCAACTTTTATCTCGGTACAGTATAAATATACTGCAGGGACAATCCCCACTCGTATATTGTTAATTAACAGTTTGTAGCATATATTCTGGGCGGTATTTATACTCAAATGTACTTTGCAAAACATATTACCTGTATCTGGTTGTCTATCTTCTCGCAAATGAAGCTGGCGCGCAAGATCACGTGATCGGCAATGCCAAAAATGAAAAATTATCCGGTTGTTGTTGTTCAGAAGTGATACAACAAATTTCGCGTTTGTAGGTTACCGAATATAGGAGAAAAGGGTGGTTACAAACTTTGTCACAAATCGAGGATAACCAATATAAATAGATCGGCTAATAACAAATTTGACCACTGTCATGATATTTACCATTTTCCATATGACCACCAGTCGTAAAATGAGACACGCCATGTAATTTTTTACCTTCGTGCATCTGTGTAATTTTACAATATCGTCCGTATATGATGTCAAATTTCACAGTACATGCGCAATATAATTCCGCATATACTGACATTTTTGTCAATTTTTGATTTTTTTATGAGAAATATTGTGAATTTTGTAAACTTATTTCATGAAATTACACAGATGTTTGAAGGTACAAAATCACATGGCGTATCTCAAAGGTCTATGACTGAATGGCGAATTGTGTAGGCTCTGATCTGATACCTACACTGTTTGCATTAGCAATGAATAGACGATGTAAAACTCCATTTCGCCAAACCGATCGACAGTCTCCATTTCGTCATAGCACAACTATATATTCCTTCTTATACATATTTTAAGACTGCAAATAAATTAATTCATTAGCAAAGTATATACTTTAAAAAAACACTCCATTTTGCCAG
Source organism: Conchocele bisecta (assembly GCA_029237695.1). Classification (NCBI taxonomy): domain Eukaryota; kingdom Metazoa; phylum Mollusca; class Bivalvia; order Lucinida; family Thyasiridae; genus Conchocele; species Conchocele bisecta. The sequence goes on from CM055277.1 coordinate 29,987,250, forward strand.
ACAGACTACAACTTACAGGCCAAATAAATTAACGTCCATTTCGCCCTGCGATCTCCATTTCGCCGGATATATTCTGAGTACGGTCGTTCATAATTTTGACATAACATCGAAATATGTAAGGAAATACCTTGTTTTTATTCATAATTATTATACACATACAACTGTATAATAGATATAACAATAAAAATAATATTTTCATGCATTAATTAGCAAATTATATGCGATGTAAAACTCCATTTCGCCTGACAATCTCCATTTCACCGGACAATATCCTGAGCACGGTCATTTATAATTTTTATATAAAATCAAATAATGTATTAATTATACATATACAACTGTATAATAGATATAAAAAGTAACAAATTAATTTCATGCATTAATTAGCAAGTTATAGGCGATATAAAACTCCATTTCGCCCGACAATCTCCATTTCGCCGGACATATTCTGAGCACCGTCATTAATAATTTTGATATAAAATCAAATTATGTAAGAAAATACCCAATTTTTTCAACAATATATTATACATATACAACTGTATAATAGATATAATAGGAAAACAAATAATTTCATGCATTAATTAGCGAGTTATAGGCGATATAAAACTCCATTTCGGCTGACAATCTCCATTTCGCCCTTTTCGCCCATTTCGTACTTCAGTCATACCCCAGTATTTTAATTGGGTAACATAAAATCACACTACTGTTTACACATCAACATACAGCAATTATTGAATAGTTTGCCTAGATAAGGTAATTAGTAATTGAATATTTTCACTCCATCATATCTGAAGCAATTGGGTATGTCAGTATTTTAATTGGGTAAAATCAAATCACACTACTGTTTACACATCAACAGACAGCAATTATTGAATTGTTTGCTTCGAAATGAAAACATGTCTTGGCATTTCATTAGAATTGTCTCCTTTGAGACAATTACAATGAAATACCAAGATATGTTTTCATGGAAAATAAGAAAAATATGCTATATTTGTGGTTTTTTTTATTGTTTTCTGTAGCATGATAAAGGTACCACAAATTTGTTATTGCTTTTTGATATTCGCTATTTCTGTTTTCAATTGGGTTTTTGGCAATTTTAATTGGGTATAAAATTACGCACATACGCAGCTTATCTGGAGCTCTGCATTGATTTACATGATACGTTGCTATGCCGGCCTAATACGTTATTTCCTCTATTCATGAAGCATCACTATGTGGCAACATATATATGATTATTTGTCTATAAAATACATTCGTATAACCATACAGCACGGCACATCCTTGAAATACATTTATGTTCCCAATATTCCCTGGTCCTTGGAAAGCATGTATCACATTTCTAGGCTGGACATACTAGCTGTTTATTTGTCCTTGATACACTGTTATATGACAGCTCAATGTATTCTCTTATCCAGGGTGATAAAACCCTTTTCTTAGTCCCTGAAACACTGTAATACATAATTCAGAGCTCCAGATAAGCTGCGGATTATCCCATATACGGCTGAACTATTTTTCTAATATGCATACATATATAAATATAGGACATATTATTCTCGCCCACCTGCAGGGCCCGGTTGCTCAAAACATCCGTTAGCTTCACGGACTGTTAGCCTAACTGAACTGTTAAATCCTTAACTGATGGTTAACTAACAATCCGTTAAATATTGGTTGCTGAAAAGATTTTAACGGATCCGTTAGTCAACAGATCTGTTAACTCTTAACCGTTCAGTTAACGCTTAACCATATCCCATAATGCAAAGCACGGACAGGTGCCCACTGAATTTTAAAATGGCCGACACAGCAGACAAAACATTTTGACAAGGCAGAAAACTGGAGTTTTAATGAAATCAACTTTTTCCAATCACTGTTTGACACTAGAAAGATCCAGCAATGATACTTTCATTGATAAATGAGAAAGATAGCACTCGATCCGTATCAGTCCATGATAGTCATACACATTAACAATATGACAAGAAGCTAATATGATGTTTGAAACGGAAGAGAAATAAACAGTACAAGTTCAGAAAATAGAACGTCTGTGTTTGTTTACTTTCTATTTATAGCCATGTCAAACTCAAAGAATATTCAGAAACCCTAAATCCTACCAGATTCCGCCAGCCACCAGTATTCGTCAGCGCCTCTGTTTCTGGCTAGCGTCACATGGTTCCGAAGTTGTGCTGGAAAAAGTGTACCGAGTCCGAATCGGTGGGCGTCTTAGTCGGTGGGCGTCTTGCTCTTTTTTACAAGACGCCCACCGATTCGGACTCAGTACACTTTTCATAGACATAGCACTATGGCTTTACTACCGTCTATAGCAAAGTAAATAATAAAAGTCAGATAATGAAAAATAGAAGTTAAACAGGACTACACTTTTCCCAGCACAACTTCGGACCGCTGTGGCTAGCGCAGCGGTTTTGTGATTTTTGCATTCGTAGATTCCAAGATCATATTAAGCAGGATGTAAATAAATAAGTTGGCTATAGTTCGGCTACAAGTCTCAATAATTTACCTGCAGTAAATACGTTTAATAGTTCACTTGGTGAACTTTCGTTTTCTAGACATCGGCGAGTCGCGAGATTTCTTGTGTTTCCGCATGTTTTCATGTACTGAATTTGTAACATCAAAGTCTCATGATCTTTCATCAGGAGAAGATGTCAATGAAGTCCTGTTATTCAATTTGGAAGACATTGCCCAACTTCAGATACAACAATGTGTGTCAAAATCTTCAGCATCATGCAGCTATTGAATTGTACCTGTTTATGTATTTCTATTTTATTTTGAAGTATATTGTTCTAATGTACCGCCATGTGTATATTAAAATTGATTTCATATAATAAATATGTGCTAATATTAATTTAACCTATGAGAGTTATATTTATATTTAATATCTAGCTATTTTAAAAAAATATTTTTAAACACAATTTCCCATTTGAGTGTCCGAAATTACAATTACAATCAGTATAAATTTGTGGTTTTCTTAACTACTGTATAGATACATCTTTAAAAAGTAAATCAAATAAAACACATTTCATATGCATTCTATTTATTTAATGGTTTAGCTGTTTTAGTGTTTTTCTAGGTTTTAAATAGTATTTCCCATTTGAAGGCACTAAGGATTGCTCAAAATTGTAGTAAAACAGTTTAAAAAGTTTAAATATTGTATAAATACATTTATATGTCGGAAAAATATTAATTATTTCACTTGAATCTTAAGAATGATGCTCATGTTTTAGGTATTTTATCAGACTTTTAATTTTTTAAACATAATTTTCTCATTGAAGGGCCCTACACTTTGGTTTAAATTAATTAAACAAAGTTTTAAGTTGCTTAAATATTATATAGATATATATCCATGACATGTAATTCAATAGAAATAATTCCCATTTCTCATCGTTAGACAGGCCACAGTTGCCATAAGCCCCATTTCTCCAGTCACACATCATTAGACGGGCCACAGTTGCCATAAGCCCCATTTCTCCAGTCACACATCATTAGACGGGTCACAGTTGCCATAAGCCCCATTTCTCCAGTCACACATCGTTAGACGGGTCACAGTTGCCATAAGCCCCATTTCTCCAATCACACATCATTAGGCGGGTCACAGTTGTCATAAGCCCCATTTCTCCAGTCACACATCGTTAGACATGCCATAGATGTCATAAGCCCCATTTCTCTAGTCACAGCCACACAGAGCTATACTGACACAGATGACATAAGTAAGCCCCATTTCTCCAGTCACAGAGTTAGACAAGCAACAGATATATGACATAAGATCTATTTATCCGGCCACAGCCACTCAGAACTAGACTGACACAGATGTCGTAGGCCACATTTCTCGAGTGACAATCGCCATCAAATATGTGGCAGTGACTGGAGAAATGGGGCTGATCAGATTTGTGACCAGTGTAGCTCCTGACCAAATAGCACTCTCCTGTAACCTGATAACAGTCTACATGTACCGTATATTGATTGTTAGAAGCAGGACAGGTGTTTTATTGCTGGAATGGCGAACAGTGCAGATCCTGATCAGACTGCGAATGCTGATATACATTGCTCGCAAAACTCATAAGCCTAATGCTGCAGTCATATGGAACCACATATTAGAATATTAATGAACACTCTCATGTTGGTACTTTTCTTTGCAGAAGATTCTGCTCATTAAATATTGTATGCATATACATACACACCGTGACATATGTATCCGCATTTAACAAATGTGCATACTTACCCATACTTAGGCATTTGATGCTTATGTTGGTGGTTCATTGAAACAGACTATAGATCAAGATGTAGGCGTCCATCACAACGAATTTACGATTGCAGTTCAGACACCTCTCACCATTTATTTCACTTGTCATTTGAAGGATGTCATGACTGGGATAGCTTAGTAATAACTACACAAATAAGTGTGAAATGCAATGAGTATCAATTAGGTCAAGAAGAAATTTGTAGAAGGCTCTCTTATGTGGAAGTTCATGTGAGTCGATTGTCTGGTGTGGTGAGTGGGGTAATGTATTGCCAGTTACACGAGACTATATAGGCCCCTATACCAATATATGTAGGGTGCCCTATTTAATTTTGTTATATTCTTTGTACTATCATCTAATTTTCAATTTTTCTCTGCAATGAAATCTAGCCTTCATCACAAAATTTGAAACGGATTCTCTTTGATGAAAACACTTGAGATTGATATGTGACACTTGAAGCACATTGCAATTAGATGTTGTTGTTGTAGTTGCTACCTGCTAATTGTCTGTTAACTGATCAGTTAACCGGTTAACAGAGGTCCGGACCACTGTTAAATTTATCGATCAGTTAGCGATCAGTTAACCAAACAATATTTTTGAACAACAGTTAACTAATCGGTTAAAATTTAACAGAGATTTTAACCATTCAGTTAAGGATTTAACAGTCCGTTAAGCTAACTGATGTTTTGAACAACCGGGCCCAGGTGGTGTCCGAGACAAGGATATTCGCATAGTCACGCCCATGTGAGATTTCCTTGTCTCACCCTCCGCGCGCTTGTCTCACATCTAGCAACGACAACTTGTCTAATAGCGCAATAGTATGGCTAATAGGTCTTACAATTACACCATACAATAATTAATACGTTTGATGTTTACGTTTTTCAATGGTTGTTGACGTGTTTATTATCACGTCATAGCGTTATGACGTCGTTTTAAGTTTGATGACGTCAGCTATGTGCGACGTACATTTTGGCGTTGTCAGGACTGAATGGTGATGGCATTGAAGATTACTTTGATAATAATTTGTAAACGATCCACTGAACTGGCATTAGTTTCCAATTCGTGGATAAAAACTTTGTTTTAACCCATTTGTTGATATGGCAAACCCGTTGGACGTATCAAAAGTCGCATAAATTCCGAGAATAAAAAGTTGAGTCTCATTCTGGGTCAGATAAATATTTTAAGATTCGTAAATATGTTATATAAAGGGGCGAGAAAAAGTATCCATCATATGCTATCGTGTGGGACTAAGAGTATTCCATATATACTCCGGTGTGTGACAAGGATATTCCACCCGAGTGGTAAGAATATGTTGTCAGAAACGAGGCTTTGCCGAGTTTCAGACGATATATTCTGACCATGAGGGTGGAATATCCTTGGTCACACACCGGAGTATATCTGGAATACTTTTTCTCGCATACCTACTAAGTCCAGATTCATGTTTAGCCATAGTACGCCATCAACGAACCACCATGATAGTATAATACTAACTTTTTTTCTTTATATGCTATCTCCAATACAACAACTCAATCGCATTACCCGTATCAACAAATGGTGTACACCAACAAATTAGAGTCTCCTACATTGGATCGAAACATTTAACAAATAACGGCCTAATAAAAATATTGTCTGAAGACGCCCATGACAGATGTGTAAACCCAATTACTACATACACAAAAGTAAATAGGATGCAGTACGAGACAAACTCATATAAATATTGAAAATAGACCATATATCCTTAATTCAAATTTGTACAATAATGTTTACAGAATCATTTGATGTTTTTATTTTGAGTATTTATTGCAATTCCGAGACGCTGTCTTCAATTACGCAAATATCAGTCCGCCGAAAGTTTCACTCCGACGGACCGTTGCCGTTTTCAAGAAATTCTTGCTCACTGGATTATTGAACAAATATTCCAATCACTATCAACTGTCACTATACATATGTTTGGTGAAGAATCAACAACATACGAGGTAATTATTTTGCTGTCAATTACATGTGTTTTTTTTAATAATAATCATGTATTCAGTATTCGGCCAACTGATTTACAGACGCACCTTACACAACTCGTCCCACAAATTTATGCAAATTTGATAAAACTGGATAAAACATGAAATAAATAATAGCCTACATAACAAATCCAGAGCGACGTTGTTGACATTGTTGTCTACTGACAGTACTGTGTAGAGAGCGTGTGGTTGTAAACAATGCAGACGACGTTTGGAAGCCAATACACACAAAGTAGTTCCGACAGTGTGTGACAGGTCAGCCGTGTGAGATAGCCGTGGGAGACAGAAAATTCCCACATGGGCGTGGCTTCGGAAATAACATTGAAATGGACTCTGGGTATGCGAGAAAAGGATATTCCACCCTCGTGGCCAGAAAATGTTGTCAGAAACTAGGCAAGCCTCGTTTCTGACAACATTTTCTGGCCACTCGGGTGGAATATCCTTATTATAGCATACCCAGAGTCCATTTCAATGTTATTTCCGAAGCCACGCCCATGTGGGATTTTTCTGTCTCACACGGCTATCTCACACGGCTGACATGTCACACACTGCCGGAGCTACTCTTTGTGTATTGGCTTCCAAACGTCGTCTGCATTGTTTACAAACACACGCTCTCTACACAGTACTGTCAGTAGACAACAATGTCAACAACGTCGCTCTGGATTTGTTATGTAGGCTATTATTTATTTCAGGTTTTATCCAGTTTTATCAAATTTGCGTAAATTTGTGGGACGAGTTGTGTAAGGGGCGTCTGTAAATCAGTTGGCCGAACATTATTATTAAAACAAACACATGTAATTGACAGCAAACTATTTACCTCGTATGTTGTTGATTCTTCCCCAAACATATGTTTAGTGACAGTTGATAGTGATTGGAATATTTGTTTAATAATCCAGTGAGCAAGAATTTCTTGAAAACGGCTATGTGTTGAAATAACAAATGACCGTCGGAGTGAAACTTTCGGCGGACTGATATTTGCGTAATTGAAGACAGCGTCTCGGAATTGCAATAAATACTCAAAATAAAAACATAAAATGATTCTGTAAACATTATTGTACACATTTGAATCGAGGATATATGGTCTATTTTCAATATTTATATGAGTTTGTCTCGTATTACGTCCTATTTATTTTGTGTATGTAGTAATTGGGTTTACACATGATGTCATGGACGTCTTCAGACCGTATTTTTAGTGGGCCGTTATGTGTTAAATGTTTCGATCCAATGTAGGAGACTCTAATTTGTTGGTGTAAACTTTGTTTACACCCATTTCTTGATACGGGTAATGCGATTGAGTTGTTGTATTGGAGATAGCATATAAAGAAAAAAGGTTAGTATTATACTATTGTGGTTCGTTGATGGCGTATTATGGCTATACATGATTCTGGACTTAGTAGGTATGCGAGGAAAAGTATTCCAGATATACCCCGGTGTGTGACTAAGGATATTCCACCCTCGTGGTCAGAATATGTCGTCAGAAACTCGGCAAAGCCTCGTTTCTGACAACATATTCTGACCACTCGGGTGGAATATCCTTGTCACACACCGGAGTATATATGGAATACTCTTAGTCCCACACCAGTGCATATGAAGGATACTCTTAATCCTGACTATTTGACACCAAAATCACCCATTTATCTCTGTAATTAATATATCTACAACAGTTTATATGTTGGTTCATATACAGCGGAAATGGCCGAACACCATCTTTTACAAATTGGGTTACCATATGGTAACAAATCATAATATCAAGTGTCATCCGGGCTTATCATAACATGCAAAGGTCGTAGACAAACATTAGCATGGATGACAAGCATTAACATGACCTTACCTCTGATGTCATTTCTAGGGCCGTTTAAAAACTATATACCCTGTATATACTTATATTTTGAATATTGCATTTTGTCGGGGTTATTCTGTGCTAGTCGTATATCTGTATCCACGATGTCGTGCTTCCCGGTAGCTTGAGCGACAGGTTGGAGTATATAAAGGAAAGAGTAATTATAACGATGGGATTCATCCATAATGACGGAATCCCGGTAGCGTGAGCGGCAGGTTTGAGTACATAAAGGGTAAATTTAACGATCGGTTTTCATCCATAATGACGGAATCCCGGTATCCCTGGTTTGACGCTCGTGTAAATATTTGGCTTTCTGGTACGTGAGAGTTGGATCCGGTTTTACCCATTATAAAAAAGAGAGAAAGAACTTTGTATTGTCTAATTGAGTTACTATTCCTGCCACGTTTTATCATCATGTATGTTAGCAAGGGCGTCGTCAGGGGAAGACCGATGGGTTCGTACGAACCCTCTTTTTGGAGTCAGCAGGCTTATCTTGTTTACAAATTGCGGTCCGCTATAGCAATTTTAGTGCATGAACGACAGAAATTATATAATTCATATCCCTTACTAATAAATCACAGTCAAGCGACGCCAAAGATATTGCCAGGGCTCCAGATAAGCTGCGTATTTGCTTAAATACCCAATTAAAATTGTCAAAACCCCAATTGAAATCAGAAGTAGCGAGTATCAAAAAGCAATACAAAAATTGTGATACAGAAAACAATAAACAGACCACAGATATAGCATATTTTTCTTATTTTCCATGAAAATACATCTTTGTATTCAAGACATGTTTTCATTTCGAAACAAACAATTCAATAATTGCTGTCTACTGATGTGTAAACAGTAGTGTTATTTTATTTCACCCAATTAAAATTTTGAAATACCCAATTGCTTCAGAAATGATGGAGTGATAATACTCAATTCCAAATTCATTATCTGGAGCCCTGTATTACAATATGCCAATTTGTAAAAATCATACGCTTCTTCAATTGACCCAAAATCCTTTGCCCAGGAGCTACTTGTCACAGGTGTCAAGGCTCGGACCTAGGACCCAATACTTGGCCCATGGAAAACGTTACCCCACCCACCCATTTCCACACACTATACCTTACAGCCTTTCGAACTTACCCGAATGCAGTAATTTAGTAATTTGGCTTCTGGAAATCAAAGGCATTCCGGGGCTATGAAGCAACCGACATATGTAAGGGGACAATGTACGTTACTTGAAAGTCCTTTTAAAAAATGCTGGTGACGCCCATGGTTAGCGACCTGTGGTTGTAATGGTTAGCGCCAGCTCTAGACATCAATATTCCGATTTTTTACGGAATCCACACGCCCCGCGCACACACACACACACATACGTGTAAACGGTGTCAACTGAGGACATCTGATTTATACCACCCAAATGGGGACACACATTTCTAGCGGGTGTATAGAAAAGATAGGTTCATTTTCGGCAAACGTATGGGCTGATTACAAAGCCTATGGGTTTCGAAAGTCTCGTACATCAAGGCTTAAAAGTTGATATTCCACCGTCAACTGAGGACACTTTGGTACTTCCGGTTAAAGTGAGGACAGTTGATACACACATGCAACTGAGGACAGTTGTTACACACATGCAAGTGAGGACAGTTGTTACACACATGCCACTGAGGACAGTTTATACACACACATACAACTGAGGACAGTCGACAGCCTTATATATGAAGAATTTGGTATAATCGAGCATGATCAAGGCTTAAAAGTTGATATTCCACAGTCAAATGAGGACACTTTCGTACTTCCGGTTCAAGTGAGGACAGTTGTTACACACATACAACTGAGGACAGTTTTTACACACATGCAATTGAGGACAGTTGTTACACACATGCAAGTGAGGACGGATGTGCACACATGCAACTGAGGACAGTTGTTACACACATGCAAGTGAGGACGGATGTGCACACATGCAACTGAGGACAGTTGTTACACACATGCAACTGAGGACAGTTGTTACTCACATGCAACTGAGGAATGTTTTTACACACATGCAACTGAGGACGGATGTTCACACATGCCACTGAGGACAGTTGTTACACACATGCAAGTGAGGACGGATGTGCACACATGCAACTGAGGACTGTTGTTACACACATGCAACGTTTTTACACACATGCAACTGAGGACAGCTGTTACACACATGCAACTGATGACAGTTTTTACACACATGCAACTGAGGACAGTTGTTACTCACATGCAGCTCAGGACAGTTGTTACACACATGCAACTGAGGAATGTTTTTACACACATGCAACTGAGGACGGATGTTCACACATGCCACTGAGGACAGTTGTTACACACATGCAAGTGAGGACGGATGTGCACACATGCAACTGAGGACTGTTGTTACACACATGCAACGTTTTTACACACATGCAACTGAGGACAGCTGTTACACACATGCAACTGATGACAGTTTTTACACACATACAACTGAGGACAGTTTTTACACACATACAACTGAAGACGGTGGTGCACACATGCAACTGAGGACAGTTGTTACACACATGCAACTGATGACAGTTCTTACACACATGTAACTGATGACAGTTGTTACACACATGCAACTGAGGACAGTTGCTACACACATGGCAGTGAGGACAGTTGTTACACACATGCAACTGAGGACAGTTGTTACACACATGCAAGTGAGGACAGTTGTTACATACATGCAACTGAGGACAGTTATTGTTACACACATGCAACTGAGGACAGTTGTTACACACATGCAACTGAGGACAGTTGTTACACACATGCAACTGAGGAAGGTTTTTACACACATGAAACTGAGGACAGTTGTTACACACATGCAACTGAGGACAGTTGTTACACACATGCAACTGAGGACAGTTGTTACACACATGCAACTGAGGAAGGTTTTTACACACATGAAACTGAGGACAGTTGTTACACACATGCAACTGAGGACAGTTGTTACACACATGCAACTGAGGACAGTTGTTACACACATGCAACTGAGGACAGTTGTTACACACATGCAAGTGAGGACAGTTGTTACACACATGCAACTGAGGACAGTTTTTACACACATAAAACTGAGGACAGTTGTTACACACATGCAACTGAGGACAGTTGTTACACACATGCAACTGATGACAGTTGTTACACACATGCCTATGGGTTTCGAAAGTCTCGTACATCAAGGCTTAAAAGTTGATATTCCACCGTCAACTGAGGACACTTTGGTACTTCCGGTTCAAGTGAGGACAGTTTTTACACACATGCAACTGAGGACAGTTGTTACACACATGCAAGTGAGGACAGTTGTTACACACATGCAACTGAGGACAATCGATGCACACAGGTAAATGAGGACAATTGCTGCACACAGTCAAATGAGGACTCGCACATGACAAATGAGGACAGTTCTTACACACATGCAACTTAGGACTCGCTCACGACAAATGAGGACAATTGTTGCACACATGTAACTTAGGACACGCACTCGACAAATGAGGACAGACCAAACGAAATATAGAGCATGAAAGGTACTGTACAAATAGAGACACGAATGTACACGTGTATGTGTATAGTAGACACATGCTCATAAAATGTACACGCAAGTGCAGGACAGAGAAATGTGTGTACATCACAGGTAAATTTATCTTACAAAAACATTATGCTCATAATTGGGCCCCATTGTCATTCATATATTGTATGGAGCAGTGGTGTAGGAACAGAGTTCCAAGCTGAGCCTTATATATGAAGAATTTGGTATAATCGAGTGCCAACGTAATACTAATTGGGCCCGCGTATTGCTCTCTTGAAAGCAGACGAAGATGGAATGTTGCACACAGTGGTGCTAGATTAATGGCGGTCTTCACCCGGTTCCAGATAGCGTATAGCTGTCATGGAGCCGCATGCATTGGGATGGTGGACGCTGTGTCCTATTGACCGCCTTGGCAACCCACACTTATAATTGATAATATACGACTGGTATACATATGTATGGCACGTCGTTTTATTATTTATTCCTGAAACAATAGATCCATTGGAATACAAGGTATTTCTTTTATAATTCACGATATCTATTTGGGAATATGTACTAGATGTATAGCATAGTGAAATACATATTTTGAATTGAATTTCTCAAATAAATATGTTTATAGCTTCACAGATAAAGATACATATTTCAATACATTAGATATCTTGTAAAGAAACAACATGATAGCTGTTTGAATCAATATATATTGACTATCATTCAAACAAAATCACTTTGTGGCAATAACACATCTTCTATAACCAACTAGTTGACTGTGTGAATTTGTATATATCTAGTTCAAATAGATTCAACCAATATATACTTGGCTATACATACTCTTATATATATTGACCATAATTAATATCTATTTTAAATATTGAAACAGTAGTATATGGGAGTCAATATGATACGAGTTCCCTCTGGGAGCCCCCCGCTACGCGCGGTGCCTCCCAGAGGGAGCTCGTATCATGGTTGACTCTCATATACTACTTGTGTTTTCCCCCACTGTTCGCATGGTATGGATGAGAAGAGCGGAAAATCATTTTCATCAACCACGAGCCCATATACTTCCTCCACTGGATGAGAAGTTATCAATGATACGAGATGGTGATGCCACCACCTCTGACATTCCAATTATGTCATCATGTTCACAAATTAAGTAGCATGCATGAATAAATATTGTAAAACATCATCGAGTATGTGAGTAGTATAGAGGGATTCAAAATGATACCACCTAACGAGGGTATCATTTCTCCACCCTATATACTACTCCACCACCCCCCGAAAAATCAAAAATTGGTTAACGAGGAAATTGTCTCCCACTAAAAATTGGACGTGAAAAAAAAAAAACATAATGTTTTTCAGACAGTAAATTTAAGTATAGAGGGATTCAAAATGATACCACCTAACGATGGTATCATTTATAACCCTCTATACTATTCCCACCACCCCCAAAAAATCAAAAAAAATTAGTTAACGAGGAAATTGTCCCACGAAATATTCAAAATTGGTGTCATAAATACATCATGTTTTTTTTCACGTCCAATTGAACATATAAATTTAATAGGTTATAATAAAATATTATAACAAAATGGATAATAAAATACACCAACGAATTGGACGTTTATAATGATTTGGATGAAGGATTTTACGCTGTTGTTTCTACAGTATTAAAACACGGTAAAATGACAATACTATGTGATATCGAATACATGAAATATCAGCGTAATTTATTACGCTGCGATAAAAACGTTGCATTTACAATATTAAACCGGCAATTATGTCGCCGGTATAAGTATCAAATTTATATAATGAAGCGACTAAATAGGATCGGAGAAACACTACCGAAACATTATCAAACAAATTTTAATATAAAAACAGTTTAAAAATCAAAGTTTATACGTTTACGGATATGCGTTTCTACAATATCGCTTTTAACGAAGAAATTGGAAAATATTAGAAGAAATTGAAAATTATTGAACAGAACTAATTTATGTTATAATCACACCAAGCAGACGACAATGTTTCCAATTACATGTGTTATGAACATGTAAATTAGGTGTCCATTTTATAGAGAGATTACACGATTACGTCTTCCAGGATGAAACATAAACACACTGTAATAGTGGTATCATTTTGAATCCTCTATACTACTGTAATATATACTACACACACGTGGGTGTATTACACAACCGCTATCGATATTCCGGAAGTATTTCTTACATTCTTATTGGTTGTCATGTTTTTTATTTTTCTAATTTTACTTTTTAATAATTTAGAACGTTATAACCTATATTATTAAATAAAAAATGAACTTGTTATATATAAAACAAATAAAAATAAAGAACGTAGTAAATATTTGGTATTGCACAACACGGTTTTAGCTTAATATATGTAAAATTAACAACAATAATTTGTCTGGGGGGACGCCCCTGGATAAAATGAGCGCTCAGTGCTTCCGTGCAGGCACTTGCTTCCGTGCAGACACTTCCAAGGTTGCCTAGAATTTCGACACTGATTCCTAGATCAGCTGATAGATGGGGGTGTACTGTACGGGTAGCTATTACACCCGGCTAGCCATGAGATGAGAAAGAGAAAGAGAAAGAGAAAGAACAAAAAAAGATGGCTAGCCGGGTGGGCCCAGAAGGGTTTTGCTGGCGCGGGTTCGAGCCTCGGTTAAACATTTGTTTTTTTTGTTGTTTTTTTTTTAATTATTAATAATTTTCTTAATTAATTCTTTAGAATTATCAAAATTATTAATAATTAATTATTTTTTAAAACCACATTTGTAGGGATAGAAATAAAAAATAAAAAATGTTTAGCTCCAACCACGGCGCGAACCCACGACCCTCGTCTCTATAGATTATCTCCTTAACCCACACGACCATGTAGGCTGTTATGATAAACATTACCTAGTGTTGTACAATTATCAATTACGACAATGTTTCAATTACACGGGTTATGAACCATGCGTAAATTAATAGCAAGGTAAAATAAACAGCCGAGTGTATCAATTACACAGACGGTGTGTATAGTGTAATCCTCGACTGAATTTATATTTTCAGTGTAAATAATTAATAATTTTGATAATTCTAAAGAATTAATTAAGAAAATTAAGAAAATTAGAAAAATTATTTTTTAAAATATCACAATGGTGCTGTAACATTTCCTCCGACTTTATTTCCAAGTTTTACCCTAAATTTATCCCAATCAGTACACTCAATTTTTGGCATGGTGGCGCGCGCCTTGATCCTTATATCATTTTTTAATTCTTCATATCTCCCCATTTCTTCCACCACGGATTCAAACTCTAAATTTGATATTTTCTTATCGGCCAACGCTTTGGACACCATAACGTCGATGCTATTTTTCTTAGACCTAGCGAGAACGGATATTCTATCATGTTTTCTACTTTTTTTCTCGAGTTTTCCACCCGCCGCCCTAATTACCATTACAAAGTGTTCCAGATAAAACGGTAATTCCACTCAAAACCCCTGCAAGTGGAATCATTACAATTGTAGATAGCGTTGCAGCAGTCCCCGCCCCACACAACACAGAAAAACACTTGCCAGAACCGTACTAGATGCTTCAGCTATGTTTGCCGCGCGCCTATATTTATTAGAGTGTCTTTTTCTATTTAGCACATTCTCTAACTAAAATATCCTGCATAGCGACGATATTATTATAAAATCAACTCTAATTAATCTGAACTTTTTTCGTTAATTGAATTGAACAGTGTTGGTGGAGTGGTATTGAGAGTTGATACAGTTGTGGAGTGGTATTGAGAGTTGGATACAGTGTTGGTGGATCGGTATTGACAATTGGAAGCGGTGATTCGTTCATAGTTAAATTTATTTCAATATATAGTATTTACACAATAAGTTCAATTAACAATGAGACAATAGTGGAAGAACTCTCTGAGTCACCGATTTTTCGTAACAAAGTTAATAACACTACCTTGGGAAAGTCTAATTCGATCATCACCGGAGAACGAAACCACCGTCGAACTATCTCCAGAGATTTTAGTGACTCCAACCCCCCGTTCTTCCCCATCTACTACAATATTTATCGCGACCGCGCCCACAGGTTTACCATTAGCATTAACCGAGCAGACCGCCATTTGGATAACTTCACCTGCAGCTGTCATAGTGTATCCCCCATATTTATTACTCGCTTTGGCACCGAACGAATATTCATAGTGCCCCCCCCACATAACAATGGGCCCCGCTTCTCAGCCCAAACTGTTATGACACGTTTTGGTGTTTTCATTGTTTTCACTATTCCGGCAAGCGCATTGTTTGCGTTATATGCCTCAGTACGAATCTCATAAGAGGCCTCCTCAAGAGCTTTGGTCGCGGCTATACGATCATGTTTCAGTTTACGGTTATTTTTTCATCTAGTTCAGTAAGTGTCGCTTCTCTGTTGATAGAGTCCTCTGAGCGCAACGCATCATAAGCCTCCGTAATGGTTGCCTGGTGGTCTTCTAAGGCTTTATCAATACCCGACCGGGTCTCTTTTTGAAATTCGGTTATTTTTTCATCTAGTTTAGTAAGTGTCGCTTCTCTGTTGATAGAGTCCTCTAAGAGCAACACCCTATAAGCCTCCGTAATATCCGCCTGGTGGTCTTCTAGGGCTTTATCAATACCCGTTCGGACTCCATCAAGATCAAACCGGGTCTCTTTTTAAATTCGGTTATTTTTTCATATAGGTCAGTAAGTGCCGCTTCTCTGTTGAGAGAGTTCTCTGAGCGTAACGCCCCATAAGCCTCCGCAATGGCCTCTTTGTGGTCTTCTCGGGCCCCCTCAACCCCAGACCTGGTCTCTTTTATTTTATAAATTTCGGCTATTTTTTCATCTAGTTCGGTAAGTGTCGATTCTTTACTGTGAGAGTTCTCTAAGCGCAACGCATCATAAGCCTCCGCAATGGCCTCTGCAAGGTTAGACTGGTGGTCTTCTCGGACTTTATCAATACCCGACCGGGTCTCTTTTCGAAATTTGGTTATTTTTTTATCTAGTTCAGTAAGTGCCGCTTCTCTGATGAGAGAGTCCTCTGAGCGCAACACCTCATAAGCCTTCATAAGGTCCGCCTGGTGGTCTTCTCGTGCTTTCTCAATACCCGACGTGGCCTCATTTC
Source organism: Conchocele bisecta (assembly GCA_029237695.1). Classification (NCBI taxonomy): domain Eukaryota; kingdom Metazoa; phylum Mollusca; class Bivalvia; order Lucinida; family Thyasiridae; genus Conchocele; species Conchocele bisecta. The sequence goes on from CM055277.1 coordinate 30,004,023, forward strand.
GAAAATCGATTATTTTCCCGTCTAATTCAGCAAGTGTAGCTTCTTTGCTGAGAGAGTCTTCTAAGCGCAACGCATCATAAACCGCCGTAATGTCAACCTGGCGGTCTTCTCGGGCTTTATCAATCCCCAACCGGGCCTCTTTTCTAAATTTGGTTATTTTTTTACCTAGTTCGTTTAGTTCCGTATGCGTTTCTTCACGACTTTGTGTATTCACAGCCAGGGCATATTCTCTAAGTTGTGATAGTAGACTCTTGTGAATCTCGTCCGTGGCCCTCGATATAGTTCTATTAATCAAGGCCTTTGTTTTTTGGGTAGTTAAAAAGTCGCCCTCTGTCGGGATGAATCCCCCTTCTGCAGGTTCCAAATTATTTGAATTTGTCACCCAATCGGAAGAACTACCTGGTCCGTATATACTCATAATGTTGATAATATATATTACGAACATGCGTTTAATTCTAATTTTCTTAATTTGAAATTTCTAGGACGACCGAAATCGGGTAATCGTTCTTCAACTCTCGCCCTTTATCATCAAGAATATAAATCTTCAACTCGTGGATGTGTCCCGATTCCAAAACTTTCATCTCTGGGTGTGGGAAGTCTAACGTTACAGTCTCACCATAGAAACAATCGCTGGCGGGCACAGTTTTCAGTAATGTGCTGGGGGATCCGTCTATCGTGTTGTACGATGTGTTCACCCGATCCAGGTGCACCCTGAGAGTTTTCGTGAAGGAGAAGTTTACTGGGGTATCGCCGTGCCAATGACCCACGGGGAAGACAAAGTGCAACGGGTACGCTCGCCCTTCATCCTCGTTGTAAGGGGGTTTAAATTTAAATCCTAACATTGAGGCCAACCCCGGAGTGATCATTATTTTTTTATCAACGTCCAATGTCGCAATCCCCGTGGCTTTTGAGACTGTGAGAGTGACATTATCAGGCATATTCCTTGCGATTAAAGCTTGGACATCTCTGACACCCCAAAGGCCGGGAAGTAATCCGACAGCTATTTCCCGCAAGCGTCTCCATACTTCTGCAGGACTATCGGCGGTCTCTAGATCTACACCATCTCCGGAAAAGATAACCTCTTTCCGTCCTTCTATTACATACCCTTCTGGGTTGTATTTCCTTATACAGTTCAATGTTTTTCCACCCGACCGTGAAGGTGATTGATCTAAGGCCTACCCGGCGTTTTCCGCAGCAGTTGTCTATTAATTTTTGAAGTTCACAACTCCCTTTTTGAACATTAGTTATAGTAGCAAACATAATAATATCTTTCAATGGATACCAAAGCATTTAGCTTTAACTCTAATGTAAAGTACGCGGTCGGAGGTAAATACACACAAAAAGACGTTGTTAACCGCCTTGTACACCCAACCGTAACGGTTAGACCGGACAGTGGCTTTGCCACCAACTTCCCTAACATCTTTGAACAATATAGGTTGCCCAAGATTACTACGATGGAGTGGTAAACGGCTGGAAAGCAACACCGATGCAGTTTTGGCAGAACCAAATAAATTTCGCTGTATGGTGCGCAACAGCCGGGTGTGGAGTTTCATATAAAGACCATCTGACATCCAAGATGTCGATGCTCCGAAGTGTCTACAACTTTCACGTGTATTATACTATTAGGAGGATTCTCAAAGAACTAGGTATTTCACTACCTCAAGACGACGCCTGGGATCCCATTTCCAACACATATAACCGTATGGCCTTTGAAAGACTGTGTAACGAATTTTACGTTTCAAAAGACGCGGACTGGAGACAGAAAGCATTTCCTACCAGCACCGGCCTCGGGGACGTTCTCATTCACGGCCAGTCCGGGAATTGGACACAGACTGATTTTAGACACGATCACTCCGGTGACCACATCGTCAGTCGGAACGCCGGGAATTTTGACCCCGCGACTATGACTTTCGGGACGGAAGTGTCTGGAGGTCGACACTGTGGCGTGTTTTCTTGTAAAATGTTACCTCCGAAACTGGCTCACGTCGATTACATACAGCAGGCTGCTGAGGTTCAGAACGCGTGGGGTACATTTATGTTAGATACGGGTCTAGGGTTCACGCAGGCCGGGGTTACTCGCCTCAACGACTCCATTCGTACATATGTGTGGGCTATACTAGGTGCACAAAAACAAACTCGCAGTTCTATACTGGGCATGGGAACAGCGTTTGATGCACAAAAACAATTTTTGGCACTTGTAGAGGACGCCATCTCAGCTAGGGTGGACCTGGAGAAGGCAATCCAGAATTATCAAGACGTTTTGCAGACTGCCAGCACCCCAGTAGACTATGTATTTGGAATAGGTCTTTATATGGCGCCGAGCAATATGATACTACGAGACGACCCGGTTGACGGTTACAATAATCAGATCGTAATCGCCACCGTCAATCAAAAAATTGGCCGCAACGGGAACGTGAATACGGATATCATCAAGCGCACCCCCAACAGTGGAACCGATTTCATAAAACACAAAATGGATACACCTCCCCCAATTCGTAAATCGAACCCAGTACCCCCAATTCGTAAATTGGATGAACCATCGAAATCCATCAACAGACCAATCGCGATTGGAGAAACACCAATCAATCGTAGATTGGATGAAATTGGAAGCACAACACACGAGGAGGAGAAATTGGGTCTCGTCATCGCCCTCGTGGCGATCGGATTATTTACGCTTTGGTTGTAGGAACTCTCTGACAGAGAAATAATAGGAGACCGGCGATTGCCACGATTAAAGCCCAGGTATTTTTTGGCTAAGCCATCGGCCGTTTTTGATAAAATAGATAGCAAGTAAGAAACGATACTTCCGATCAGTCCAGGTTTAGTGCGGCAGCCCGCCTTTCCAGCTAATTTAGCTAGAAGACTGGCGAGGGCTTTTAGTTGTTTTTTTACCCACTCCTTGGCTCCACCGGATGGAGCGGGTGCTGGTGCTGGAGCGGGTGGTGGCGCCGCACCAGCAGTGAAAGCTAGAACTATGGTCGATATAGTCATGCCGATAGCAACGAGGATGCTTGCTATCGTGACGCCCTGCTCTCTGAACAGAGTGCGAAGACGCTCACCGAGTGTCGTCTCCTCGTGCAGGACCCTCGAGATTGATTCGCGGATCCGACTTATTTGTGTGCGGAGAGCCTCACGGTTAGCCGAGGCGGCCTCCAAGCGAGCTTCTCTTTCATCCCGCAAAGACCGCAGGAGTTTGTTGATCCGCTCGGTAGATTCTCTATCGTCACCGGCTTCCTCCATTTTTCTTTCTTCTAGCGCGATATGTTCATCCAGCGCCGTGAGTTTGGAGAGGTTAAGGACCAGTTCGCCCCGGACCGTTTGTAGAGCCTTATCGAGTCCACGGAGTTCTCGAAGAGGTAACGGTGGGTCATCGTTGAGTATATTTTTCCCAATTGTGATTGCACGCTGAACGTGGTCTCCATCGTGTTAATAACGTCGGTGGCTATTTTAGGGACCTCGCTGAGATCAACCGTTTCTATCGCGGTGGCCGTCTTCGCTATAGTTTCGTCGGTAGACTGTAGGGCCTCTACAGCGCGGGCCGGCACAATTGTTTTACTACGCGTCCAATCTGGAAATCCTAGTTCGTTCTTTATGATTTCGCCACCGCCCCGGTTTCCGGCAATGGTGTTTAGCGATAGGGGTTTACCGGTATTCGTGTTGATTATTGGGAGATTTGATGATTTTAGTCGCAACCTACCATGCATATCCAATTCGAACTTGGAGTAGTCGCGACCGACAGACGGGAAACCAGACCGATTTCCTGACAAATGTTGTAGTAGTCGTTTACAGCTCCCTCAAGTAATTCCTGACTTTGACCAACGCTGCTGGTAGCGCCACCTATTTCCCCCAATTGCGATTGGATTGGAACTGGAGTCCTCTATGAAGGGCGTTTCGTTATCATCATCATAATCATCGACGAAATCGTCTCTGCCATATATCCATGTTAATATCGTAATCAGCCATCTATATAATTTTCTTAAAATTAATTATCTATTAAAGACAAAACCATACAGGTTTAATAGTTTCAATAATTTTGAAAAAATTAATTATGTCTTCGAGTCAATACGGTCGCAAACTCAATCCATACCGCAGACTGCGTGAGCCCCTCGGGGGCAAAAGGCGTGAGACAGAGTGTCGTTATTACGAACAACCCATCGACGATCGACCAGAACCAGCAGCTCTTAGTCCGCTTCCCCAACCTCGGAGCTAACGACGTCATTGTTCCGGGTACTGTTCGCCTCGCTTTCACTATTTCGCTAACGTCGACGGACGCGGACCGAACCGTCGTTCAGAACTTGGGTCGCGCCATAGTCAAGAAGACTATGATAAAGATTTCTGGTAATGAGGTGATGTCGATCGATGACAGCGACGTCTACCATTGCTATCAGGACCTGTGGAAGACGTCACACGAGCTTGAAAACGCTGTCTATCAAGGTATTGACACCAGCAAAAATAAGAACGTAACCAAACTTAGAATCGGGGCTGCTAACAAGGCAGATAACAACGCGAGTGACAACGCGGTCGCGGGCGCTTACGGCAACCGCTTCTACATTCCGCTCGACTTTGAGTTGCTAGAGAGTCACATGCCCTACTATCAGAGTGCTTTGGCTGACCGCCTCGAATACGAACTAACGTTCAACGACTACGGCCGAGTTCTCATAGCCACCGACCAGTTATCGACGTATACGAATCGATAATGTTTCGCTGGAGTACGACATGGTCACGATGCCCGAACTAGCGCGATTGATCAGAACCCAGTACGCCGGGCGCGTTGCCATACTTTACGACCGAGTTCTTCGCCATCGCAAGATCGCGAAAAACAAAAGCGACACATTGTGGAATATTAACGTCAACGTACCCGCCCCGCTCGATGAAAGGTATACTGATGTTGTTCGAGGATGCTCGGTTCGCGTTCGGTGCTAGAAAAACCGACAGATTCTATATACCCCAAAATCACGAAGGTAGAGGTGACGATCGAGGGAGTCCCCAATCAACTCTACAGCGCGGGTCTTCGCGCGCACGCCAGCAGTGGGATGAAGTAAGAAAGCAGTTTGCTGCCGGATCTAAGCGCTCTCCGGAGGTTTGCAGCAGTTGCTAAAGACCTGCATCTCTCGCCGTCTCCCTCGCGGAGTTCCTGAATACCAAATACGCGTTATGGCTAGACATGCGAGCCAGCGACGATGACCAAATACACGGTAGCGGACGCCAAGTTGAGAACGCTAGTGAGGGTGTGACGATCCAGATAACCAAAGAGGCGGACGGAGCCGGGCCATTGAACGTGTACTTATATATAATTACAGACGCACAACTCAACATCGAAGATGGTCGATACGTATCAGCGATCTACTGATTTAATAAAAAAATCATCTAACGATTTATTAATACATAATTTTGAAAAAATTAAGAAATCATCTAACGATTTATTAATACATAATTTTGAAAAAATTAAGAAATCTAGCAATCAATACCAATTCACGATTGGAGATGCTCACTCCGCCATAATATGTGGGCAGACAGGATGTGGAAAAACGGTTTTTCATCCTCAACTTACTCGAGGATCCCTACCGCGATGCCTTTCGTCACATGTGATCCTATGTCCCACTGTGCGCACAACGATACTTATCAGCGGTGCCCGGGTATATGGACCGACCCTGAGGTATACGTTATTGACCCCGGTGATAGGCTTCACGATTGGTTGCGTGGTTTATACCAAATATTTCAGGCGAGCCCACCCTATACGTGATTGACGATTGCTCAGCCAAGGCGCGATGACCAAAAAAGAAGGACATGCTCTCCGAGCTCGCATTTTCTGGCCGCCATGCGAGGCAAAGCGTATGGATATCCACTCAAAAATACAACGCCGTCCTCAAGGATCTGCGCGAGCAAACGAAATGGGTCGCCCTCTTTCACTGCAAGGACCGAGACTCATTCGATGACTGTCTTCGAGAGAATGACGTTATCCCAACGCGCGAGGAGCGCCTGGAGGTTCGACAGATACTTTCGAAAACTAAGCACGCCAAGCTTCTGCTAAAGACTGATCAACCAACTGCTTATAAAGTTATCAACTAAATCTAACGATTTTGAAAAAATTAGGAAAATTGCAAAGTAATAAGCTATTGCAATGCTTAGCAATTGCTGAACAAATACTGAACAATGCTTAGCAATTGCTGAACAATGCTTAGCAAATGCTGAACAAATGCTGAACAAATGCTGAATAATGCTGAACAAATACTGAACAATGGTTAACAATGTTAACAATTTGGTGCTCCGCTGCGAGCTTTGTTGCGAGCATAATGGTGATCATAAAGTATCGGGTGGTGCGCATTTATTATTTTTGAAAAAATTAAATAAATATGTTAAAGTGATGAGACTTGTTAGAATAGTTAAATTAATTTTAAGAAAAATGAACTGCGACGAACTTCTCGATCAGCTAATAGAAGAAACCTCAACTCCGACTGCCAACAATAATGATCCGACAGAGCAATCGGGATCTGGGTTGAGTGCAACGACTCCGAATGAAAATGAAAATGCGGCGCGACGAGAGCGGCTAGCTGCGCTGGTTGCTGGGGGACAATCGGAGCATTATCTCGGTAGGCGTCTCTCAGTTTTTCAGGTGGATAAGATGTCAGATGCGGAGATCGATAAAATGTATGCGCGATACGAATCCAAATTGGGAGCAGAGATGACAAAAAACTCTTGGATCGGCGGCTATTCATTTGTACGCTACCGCCGTTAGTAGACTTCTCCTATACCAAACACCGAAGGGTTGATTCACGATCTAGAGACTGACCCTTTATAGGACACACTCTTAGAACGGCATGCTGCTCAATTTATCACAAGTTTGGAATGTACTTAGCTCCACTAACAACCGCGTTGACCACGGGTAAACACTGTCAATTTGGACATATATGCCCACGAACTATAAGCTCTAATATTAATACAAAATATAATTTTGAAAATGATGACACAAGACACACCCACGAGAGTGACGGAGTTGAACCAGATTGCTCCAACACAATCGAACCCTCCGCCACTGGATGACATACCGCATATAAAAAATCCCAAAAGACAGGCAGCTGGGCGGGCGGCGGCTGCCACCCGAAAAGTTAAACAAGATAAAATACTCGCCGAGCTTCGAGAGGCTAAACTCCAATCGAGATTGGGGACGGAGACAGCAAAACATCTGAATACAGAGTTGAGTACAACAACACCCCCAATTCACGAATTGGAAGCACACTCAAATTCAAAGAATTTGTCACCCAATACCAACTACCGTTGGAGTTGGGCGAATCCGATTGAACCCAAATTCGTGAATTGGAGTTGGGTTGTTGGTGGTGGTCTGGCAGTTGTTGGTGCCCTGTGCGTGTGGAAATACCAGAAAAAACAACCAGCCAGTGTTCAGAAGAAAGTTACTAAACACCAATCATCAACAATGTTGAATTTGGATGCGCCCCATTTAAACATTGATCGCGACCCATTTTATATGCAATAATTATAACAATGGCTGAACAAGATGGTAAAATGTTAGTGAATGCGCTTTATCACGCCGTGTGATATCGGGTTTCAGTATCGGGTATGCTCGACTATCAAAGATGGCCCTAGGAGGAACCGCTCCCAAATTGGACTTTACTGTGAGAGACGTAGGGCTCGCGACCTTAGAGTAGCGGCCGCAGTTTGGACCCGAGATTATCTAGTTAAAGCTGGAATTCTACCAGTTAATATATGGAAATAAATGGCTTCAATCGCAGTAATAGTAGGTGGTGCGCTTGTAAACGCATTGGCGTTCAGCGGTAGCAACTTTATATTCTCTAAAATGAAAAGCTCGAACGTGGATGAGGAGCGTAAGCGTCATGATTTAGCTGTAGAACAACTCAATAGCGCAAAGGAAGCATGGTCGAAAAAACGAACCGCCCATCTGGACTGGGTCAATGAAGAGCTTCGCCGCGAAAATCACGCCGCGCAAACTTTTCAGAACGTTGAAGAAGCCAACCGCGAGTACGCGCTGGCATATCCGCACAAAATTCTCCGATCCAATGATCCCGAGCCCCAACTTTCAGATTTCTATGTACCGTCAGAGCCCCAAAAGGACCGCGAGATCGCGTTCATCATCGTGGGAATGGGTGTGGTGGGTCTCACCGGCTATTATATTCAATCGAGATTTTAAATTAATTAATTAAAACAATTTTTTTTATATATATATATAGAACGATGTTAGTTGACGAACTTTATGACGCTATGATCGATGTAGGCTACACTGCCCAAAAACATCGTTTACCTGGTGCAAAGAGTATGATTCGTCTGGCCCGAGATTGTCGCGAGGACGAAAAAGCGGCCACCCTTTTCGCAAAGCGGAATGTTAGATTCCTCCACCAATCCTGGGAGATTGGATGAATTAGATTTCCCTCTCCTGTTCCAACCCAAACGCGATTGGGGCTGCAGCGACAATCGCAATTGTACTTCCAACAAAGGTTTATTATTAACGACGCAGTTACCGGACGAACTGGCGAGGGCATGTTGGAGATTGTCCGATATATTAGAATACTTCGCATACGATGAACACGCGCAAACTTGATACCAAACTAACGCGCAAGCTGTCGAATACATACTATAGTCCACGCGGCTACTGGAAGGGACTCGCGGCCATCAAGAACCTCGCGGCGGCGACCAAGGTATTTCAGAAAACGCTGTCAAGGAATGGCTCAAGAAGCAGGCCATCTGGCAGATCTATTTACCCGCGCCTCACAATATTCCGCGGCCGAAATTCGACGTGCCGGTGCCGAACCAAGTTCACCAAGCGGATCTCCTGTTTCTCCCTCACGATCGCGTCGGTCGCAAAACGTTACAAGTACGCACGACAATCGTTGACGTAGCGAGTCGTTACAAGTGGGGGCTGAGCCGTTGGCCACTAAAGAGTCTAAGGAAGTGGCCGAGGCTCTTTCCCGAATATATAAGAGGAGTCCTCTCAAATGGCCGAATCTTCTCCAGGTCGATCCCGGCCGCGAGTTCATGGCGCGGTCTCTCTCTATTGTCTAAGCATAAAGTTTCTATCAGACGCGGCCGCGTCAACATCCACCGGGACCAGGGGATCGTGGAACGCTTCAATCGAACCCTGGCTGAGAGACTGTTCGGACACCAATACGCCAAAGAACTTGTAGACCCCCATTCACGGTCGACCGAGTGGGTGGCCAGACTGCCCGCCGGTCTCCGCACTGAACGGAGAGGTGACCAGATTGATAGGTAAGAAGCCTGTAGATGCTATCAAGTTTAAAAGGGTGACGAGCAAGCCCTCTCTGCCGTCTCGCGCGGGCGACCCGTTGGTTTAGAGGAGCAGCGGCTTCCATCAGATATTGACGTCCGGTACCTCTATCAACCGGGAGAGCTCGAAGGTGGCAGCCGCCGCGCGACTGATCCAGTGTGGTCTCTCAATGTATATCATCTAGATCGATCTATACCAAACCCGATGAGCCCGTGCTCTACTATTTGGATGATGGGCCATCTCGAGGGTTTGTTCGCGAAGAACTTCTTATAGTGTCTTCTGACACCCAGCTACCCCGATTACTTAAATCAATAGAGGTTCTGTATGTATTCCGTCTGGTAACACGCGTCTTTTATCGTAGTATGCCGAGAGTCCTAATTTTTGTTGACAGTACGTTTTCATAACGCCGTCTTTCATTTTAAATCCTCTATTTTGTGCTACATCTATAATGTGTTTTCCATCTTCTGTAGTTTCACTTAGTACTCGTTTATATCTATCCCAATTTAAATTGTTAGTTCTCTTGGACATTCCTTTCGCAGAGTTTTTATTAATTTTAATTTGTTCCAAATTATCTTTAGTGAAATTAATTTTTTCTACAAAATAACACTTACTAGATAACGCTATCGCCCTATCCCCGCTAAATTCCATTTTGAAAAGTCCGGCTCTCTTTCGCTCCATTTATCCCAAGCCAACCATTTATTTTTTTCTTTTTCAAACTCGTCTAGTAAGTTAGGTCTAATCAATTCCTCTATCGTTTTTCCACTAACTCCTATATACATACTATCTGTATCCATCTGTATTAATTCAAAGTCTTCTCTTTTTATGTATTTATCTAGAAATTCGTAGTAAAATTCCAACATTCTCAATTTAGCTAGTTGATAAACCGCTATTCCACAATGGAATGGTCTCTTTAGCGCACACCTGGGTTTTCTTGAAGATATTTCGTACGCATATCCTATCTCTTTCCAAATCATCAAAATACGCGGATCTTAATGCTTTGTCAACACAGGTTTCGTCTCGCGTATATGTCGTATTTAAAGTCTCTCCGTTGCCTCTATCATTATTTTTCCACAACACGAGTTTCCTAATAATTTCATTATGTCGGCTACTGGTTTTCTTATTTGGTTCTACATCGCCTGTTCGTCTTGCGGCTGTAACTTCTTTTGCGAACCATTCGAAGGGTTTACCACTAATATAATCTATAACACGATGAACTCCCGTTATTTCTAGGCCGTGTTTTAAATACCATTTCAACAGTGGCGCGTACAGCAATACTTTAGTGGCGGTCATAGATCCCACCAATTTTCTTCCATTTCCTCTAGTTCTTCCAGTATCTTCCAAATATTTTAACATGTGTGTGGGAACTTCATCAACCTCTACTTCTCTGTTTATAAATATTGGGGACATTTCAGAAAACTTATGTTTTAAGTTGTGTGGAACTTCTATATCCACCTCCGCAAACCCAAACCAGTCTCTAGATAAAACTCTTTTACAAAACTTTTTAATAAATTTAGGGTTATGTGGGGTATCTATATGGTGTATAGTTTCTCTCCCACACGGCATCTCTTTATTTAACGTAGATAAATATAACGCGTTTGCATCGTACCCCAAAACAGCCTTGCAAGGTTTGTTACTTTCATTTGATCTAATATTGGAAACACCGACTTCTGCATAGCGTGTAAATACTATTGATGGACCACCAACTAGAGCGTCCTTCATCATTTCGTATGTTTCTTCTTTTTTTGGTGCATATAGAGCATCCTCCGGTATAATCGTCTTTGAAGATTTTGTTCTTTAATGGTTCCTCTCAATAAATATTGTATAGCTACTCCAGGTAGTGTTACCGCATCTTTGAAAATATCCACACCTCTGTGTTTATAAAATTCACACATTTTTTCCACCGCTTCTAGGAACGGTGCTACATCTAAATCGTTATAATATTTCAACCAATCTCTGAAAGTTTTCATATTATTTTCTTCGAAAATTCTACGACATTTACTTAATTCTGTTTCATCTATTAACATTTTCCCAGATAGTTTGGAATACCAATTCTCTATATCGGGTAGTCCTGGGTAATCCAGTTTGTCTGGAGAATCGAACCACTCATAAGGAAAGAAAGATTTCTGTCCTTTGCAGTCGTAGGCTTTTATCCAACTATCGTAACTTACACCAGGTCCTAGATAAAGTATTACATCAAGAAATCTAAATTCTGGAGTAAATAGAAATATTGTTGCGTTTGCACGTTTTCCGACCATTACTTTCTTTGTTGTTGCAGATAGTTCACCTACTAAATATTTCTTTATTAGGTTTATATCGTACTTACTGCTGTTAAAACCCATAACCGGTACTTGCTCTATCCACTGTTCGATCTTAGCGATTTGGTTTTTACTTAAATGTTCTGTATTAAACCCATATCTTGACCACACTTCTTCTCTTATAGCTTTTCCCCTGACTTTCAAATCTTCTACAAATTTTTCTATAAGTTTTGCAGGATCTTTATCACAAATATGAGTTACTGTTCCTGAGAAATTATCTCCTATACTAACACTTACCGGAACGTGCTCAGCTTCGTACTCTAAACTATTACCGGTAGTTTCAACTTCTGACTGGAGATATGCCTCAAAATCGTATACTATCTGATATGGATAAAGAGTAGTGTCGCAACCGATCTTTATATCTTTACCCGTTCTTTGGAATTCACATTCCCACATAACTACTAGGTTGAATTCTTTGCTTTTTCTAATAAATGTATCTCTTCTCATAGTGGATGCGCGTTCTTCTTTTCTATGCTTTGCATGAATCTCACACCCGTGCCAGTAACAGCCGTGATATTGATATACGGTATTGGTTTCTGGACAGTATCCATCTACCGGAGCTCCTAAAATCCATCTTTCACCTCCGTGTCCGCACTGTTCGTGGTGAATGTGAATTCCCTCCCCCCGCTTTTCCACAGAATACATCCAATCGATCGCCCCATAACTGTTAGAACAACTTTTGGGTAAAACGCTTTCTCGAACGACGAACGCGGGCGCTCTAAATAATTACCATCACATATTACTTTTGTCTCACCTCTCATACATGTTGGTCCGTGTCTCTTCATATTACTCGCGTCGTGAATTTCTGTTTGCAATTATCGCAGGCGTAAATTTTAGATAGGTTTTTAAGGTTTTTTATCAGAAATGCGTGATTATTAAACAGTCCTATTGTCATTGGTTTAGGTTTATTACCTATTTCATTATAGTGCGCTGGTACCTTTTTCAACCACCATACATTACATTCGGTGGGTTGATATACTTCTATACCGATTTTAAAAAACTCTTCAACCTTTTTCAGATCTGAAAAAGGAATTGGTGAAACCACATTACTACCAAAATATTGCTTACTAAGTTCTTCTTTCGCCTTTTCTGTACATCTGTCGGGTCTTTTATCTGTCATATGCATAGCTAGACACCTGAACAGACAAAGGTCGTCATTATACTTATCTAAAGAATACATACCTTTTTTTATTCTTCAGCCATTCTGGAAGTTCTCCTCCTGCCGCTTCTTTGGATTGTAGTCCCAAATCTATTCCCCTACTACCCTGTATTAGCTTTACGAAAACCTCTACCCATCTTACAAACTTCCACTTTGTATTCGGTCTGTCTATTTTATCGGACATTATTCGTGTTTGCTCCTTATCTGACAGCCATTTTTTAACGGTTTTCATTGATGATAGTGGTTCGCTACCACCGAGATTTTTGTGAAATATTATAGTTTTAGGTTTTCCATTTTTAATTTCCTCCATATGTTCTAGCTTGTAAGAATATGAATATCTCAAATAAAAATTGGTTGTTAGATACGGAGCGAGTTTATCGGACATGCGTTCAGACTCGTTAATGTTAAGTGTTTTTTACGAAAGGATAATGTAACTACCCGTCTTCCATTTTCTACCTTTTCCAATGTTTCATCGTGAGCCCCCAATATTTCTTCACCTTTTTCCACTATCGCGCTAACGATAGATTTTTTCTTATTATTATTTTGGCGTCTAATTTGGGACAAATTATTTGTGCTTGAAGGTTTGATTACACTAGCCCTTAACCCCGCAATACTTTCTTTTTGAATTCTGTTACCAACTTCCTCCGCTTTGGATATGTCATTAAATGCCCCTCTTTTATAGGCGCGGGTAAACCGCTTCATAAACGCCTCATTCTTTGTGGCATTTATCAGCTTTGTCAACCCCCTAACTCTCAACCGTGTACTATAAGTAATCCCTAGAGATTCGGCTTCTCTTCTCAAACTTTCTATTTCTGCTCTAGTTTCTGACGTTATCATATTTTCTGTAAACGCCTCATTCTTTGTGGCATTTATCAACTTTGTCAACCCCCTAACTCTCAACCGTTTACTATAAGTAATCCCTAGAGATTCGGCTTTTTCTTCTCAAACTTTCTATTTCTGCTCTAGTTTCTGACGTTATCATATTTTCTGTAATATACTTTTGTATAACCTATAAAAGTTTATATGTTCAATTGGTCTTGAAAACATTATGTTTTTTTCACTTCTAATTGAATATAAACATAAACATATACATATATGAATGGAGTGTGAGACTTGTTGTAAGACGTTTACGCGTAAAGAATATCTACGAAGGCATCTAGCGAGACGTAGAAAAATTCCTTGTGTCCCCCCGCAATTTCAATGCCCCAGATGCCCTTGTAAATTCATTAGTGCCCAAACTCTTTGTAGACATAAGCAACTACACTGTCAGGTGGCTACAGGTGAACGTGGTAGACTGAGCTGGTAGAATTAATTGCTGATCTGCGAAATAAATTATCTATATTGGAGGAGAAAAATGGGGTGTTGGAATATAAACTATCACTCGTGGGCACATTTAAATCAGAAACTTATTAGAATAAATTCATAAATTGGTGTCAAAAACAAAAATAAATCCTTTTTAAGACTATTGTTTTATCTGGTCAATTGGACGTGAAAAAAAACATGATGTATTTATGACACCAATTTTGAATATTTCGTGGGACAATTTCCTCGTTAACTAATTTTTTTGATTTTTTGGGGGTGGTGGGAATAGTATAGAGGGTTATAAATGATACCATCGTTAGGTGGTATCATTTTGAATCCCTCTATACTTAAATTTACTGTCTGAAAAACATTATGTTTTTTTTTTTCACGTCCAATTTTTAGTGGGAGACAATTTCCTCGTTAACCAATTTTTGATTTTTCGGGGGGTGGTGGAGTAGTATATAGGGTGGAGAAATGATACCCTCGTTAGGTGGTATCATTTTGAATCCCTCTATACTACTATGTGACATAATTTGCATATGTTGCTTCGCATAATGCTGTATTCCTTGATACGGAATACATGTGGGTATGTACACACTATGTTCGAAGAAATGTGTATAAACATCAAAGTATGCAATATATGTGTGAGGTTTGTATATACTTGACTAGCAAATATGATATAAGCCATGACAGGACTCATTGAATATTTGACACATATATTTCTGGTGTATTGTTAGAATCTCTGAAATTGAAGCATGGATTAAAGCACCCACATGAACTTTTTCACTGGCCTACGCTTGGTAAATCGTTTTATTTTGGTGGCCATTTTGAAATTAAACATGATTCGTGATAATTATGTCGTTACTAGCAAAGACTATATTACCAATAGCTGATCATGTTGGCTTATTTCACTTTCTGAAGCAAAGTAATGACTGTGTGCACTGGCATCAATACCTGTATTTATAAGAAAATGCAGTTTGGCGGCCATTTTGAAATGTAAATATGGAAAAGCATATGAAACAGCATCACTACATTTCATATATGATACTTTTAACTACAATTATATATGAAATTACTATCATACGTGTCTTACATACCAGCCTATTTGAAAACGCAGCATTTTGGCAGCCATTTTGAAAATATAACCGCCATGCATTGAAATGAAGTGTGTGTTTCTGCTATTAAGATGCAGAATATCCATTATTCCGATCTTTTGAGCAACTTATACGGTTGTCAGTTCAATGAGAACTGAACAGTCCTATCCATATCATTATTCGGACACCAAGCATGCAAGAAGTTCAATGACCTTGGCCGTGGTTTGAAAAAAATGGCACCCGGAAAATTTTGGATACCTTATACATTCAAGTTTATAAAATCATCCAGTGCCAAAAATTAACATGTGGTGCCGGATTCGCATACGTATAGGTACATTTTCCCCCGGACTATTTAATGACCTAACATCCACCTGTGATTTTTCAAAGAAGAATATGTCGTTTCCTATAGTTACCTTCCGTTGACATAGACACGTCGATGTCCAGATGGTTGTGGTCGGTTGTCTGAGAGGTCCCTTCTGTGGCATACAGAATTAACCTCTTTGCTATCTTTATTGCATGATCTATTATGGCTTCGAAATCGGTGCCTCTGTCGCCGTTGTCGGACCTATGAAAATCTGCTTTTGGACTTATTTGAAATTGTATTCCGGAAATGTTCCTTGGTTTTGACGATGTAAAATTAGAAGATTGGGCTTTTATCTCATCCATACATTTCAGTGTATTTTCCATGGCGAAAGCTGCCCTATCCTGTTTATGATCTGGCGACCGTCTTATGTTCATGGTGACACGCAGCATTTCAGGAAACTTGCTAAGAGTCGGAAAGCTTGAACACACGATTTCAATAGCTCTTTCAAACTTCCCTTCGTAGAAATTGTTTGCAAACTTAGCAACACGTTTCCAGCTGTTCACTGCTATTACGATCTCGATACATCCAGGGCCTATTGCTATAAGTCTCCCACCAAGCAGCCGAATCTCTTTGGCCAGCGCCTCGCTTTCCTCTCTCAGTTTCCTAATTATTGAACTTTCCGCCTTATCGTATTCCGCCTGCTCGGCGTCATTCAGCCCTATTGCACGTATCTTGATAAAGATATTTTTATCTTCGCTATCTGTAACAGAATAAAATGAAATAAAATATGCAAGTATGGTTACATAGATCGCGATAGAAGTATATCCCCGGCTGCGGTGAGGCCGATATTATATACCAGTATATTTATATCGGACTATTATGCTATACGCAGCACCAGACTGTGATAGCATGCACGTGATAAATAACCTGAACCCTTTTAAATTATTGATTTAAACTTTATTTTTCCTTTTGAGGCATCCACTATTGTGGCAATTTGTCTACTTCCATGTTATTGTTCAAACCTGATAAAGCATTGTCAAATGCGCTTGGGTGGTTAACTTTCTTATTTGTTTAATGACTACTGAATAATAAGCACTGTTGGACGATTAGTTTTCTATACCATATACTATTTTTCATCGTTCGTGCATCCTCTCTCCGAGAGCCAGTGCCTACGGGTAATAAATTAATAATCAATAAACAATAACCCATAAATATAATATATTATAGTAAGTTACAATAACCTTCGAAGGGAAGCACACTTAATACACATTGTTTTAAATTGATTCTTTTTATTAAATTTTCGACCACATGGTCTTTATGAAAACAGTGTTAAAATGTATTGGCTGTCCTATGTGATATAAAATATCATACAGAGTAACATATTAAATATATAGATTTTCCGACTAACCTTTCTTCAACATGGTCGGAAAAATGGCCGACAAAATGGCCGCCTAATCTAGTTTTAATATTTTATATGTACATGTATATACAAGAAATATATTCTTTGACAGGCTTATTTTTTATAATTTATTTTTATAAAACATGCTAAACTAGATTGGTCAGTGAGCGAGATTTACGGAATGCCCACCGCGTGAGTTAAGTCTTGTAAAGAGACTAAGTATTTGACCTTTGGATCAGCGGGGGTTGGACGGTCGTGGATTTGGCACAGCATGGTAGTAGAGCCTTACAGGAATGCATGTGTGAAATATTAAGCATTTTTGATGAAGGAAATATAAGTTATAACAATAATTCTCTGATGTTAAGTTTTGTAAAGAGACTAAGAATTTGACCTTGACATTGGGATCAGCGGGGGTTGGACGGTCGTGGATTTTCCACATCATGGTAGTATAGCCTTAAAGGAATGCATGTGTGAAACATTAAGCATTTTAGATGAAGGAAATACAAGTTATAACAATATTTCTCTGATGTTAAGTTTTGTAAAGGGACTAAGTAGTTGACCTTGCCCTTGGGATCAGCGGAGTTTGAACGGCCGTGGATTTGACACAGCATGGTAGTAGAACCTTACAGAAATGCATGAGGGAACTATTAAGCATTTTAGATGAAGGAAATAGAAGTTATAACAATATTTCTCTGATGTTAAGTTTTGTAAAGAGACTAAGAATTTGACATTGACCTTGGGATCAGCTGGGTTTGGATGGTCGTGAATTTGACACAGCATGGTAGCAGAGCCTTACAGGAATGAATGTGTGAAATATTATGTATTTTAGATGAAGGAAATAGAATTTATAACAATATTTCTCTGACGTTAAGTTTTGTAAACAGACTAAGAATTTGACCTTGACCTTGGGATCAGCGGGGGTTGGACGGTCGTGGATTTGGCACAGCCTGGTAGTAGAATCTTACAGGAATGCATGAGTGAAATATTAAGCATTTTAGATGAAGGAAATATAAGTTATAACAATATTTCTCTGATTTTCAGTTTACGGACGCACGGACGAACTTACATTTCGGACCTTAGGGGGTACTTGCTATATAAAAGATCAAAGGAAATACCCCGTAAGACACAATAGGCTTACGGGGTACGGATTAAGTTCCATTGTGTTCTAACCCTAACCCATTGTCTTAGGCCACGCCCCCTACCCCATAAGTATCCTAATGTGTGCCCGCACGGACAGACGGATGGACGGACGGACGGACAACCTGACTCCAGTATACCCCCACCCCACAACTCGTTGCGGTGGGCATAACTACATATCTCCGTATTTTTTATAAGAACATTCGATCATATTCCCTCAAAATAGCCGCCAAGATGGTCACCAAATTGTGTTATACTAAAATAAATTGCAAACAAAAATGTCATGTATGACAAATATTTAGCATACTGCACCGAGGAAACATTAACGGTTCCATTTCCTGACGCATTTCGTTTCAATATGACAGACAAAATGGCCGCCATATATATTATAAGTTATTGTGATTTTACACAGGCTATATGGTGTAATATTGCCCGTCTGTAGGTATGTTCACCCGAGGCGATAGCCGAGGGTGAACATACATTCAGACGGGCAATATGTCGCGTGACACGTGCATTCTTGTACATTGTGGATTCCGTATAATTGTATATTTGTGATGTGTGGTACTGTGTTGTATTGTTGTGTGTACTATTGATTTCACATACCTGTGATTCCACATACCTGTGATTTCACACACCTGTGATTTTTACATACCTGTGATTTAGCATGTACATTTGCCATGTACAATGTGCGTGGAATAACGGGGCTTATGTTGTATTGGTGGAAATACGTTTATGCGTGTCCTTTTTGCGGATTTAAATACACGTCCATTTTATGAGCAATGTTTTACTGATGTCACGCCATATTTGCCACAGACTATGCATGTGTGTGGTAGAGAACTCGTTGACTGCGTGTGCTGGTTTCACTAGGAAAAGACCCCTTTTAGTATTACGGATGTCCACTATCCGTGCCGGTCGAGTTTGTCTGCGTGTCAGTTGTTCACCAGATAAGGGACCTTCTGTAGGTGAAGCCAGTATATAGCGCAGACCATACCATGGTCTGCCCTGTTATGTATGCTACGGGTTAGTGTTTCAGCATAGCCTGGTACTGGCCAACACGGATATATCAGATCCCATAATGGTGATGCTTTGTGTCGTGATATTTCCGTAAATGACCACGATATTTGAGTTTAGTATGTGCTACACTCTCATTTGAGTGTACAGCCCGTAGGACCGATATGGAGGGGTTTGGCGGGGTCAAAAAGCAACCTTCGCATTGTCGAGACCAGTCGAGTAGATTTCGGATTATGAGATCTGGGTCTATGGTGTGCAGATTTAGGGTAGTGTGGGATATACCATGTTGTATGGTATTTATTCCACGAGGGCTGTACACTAGTTTGGTTGAATTTATGGCGTGGGAACATATATTTATGCCAAATATAACCCACGGGTGAAATGGCAAAAGCCATGGTTTTGTAATATTTATGTGAGATGTCGAACGAGGGGTCGGCATATTCATTATTCCGTATATAAGCGATGTCTCGCTATGTGTTGGTGGGACACATATTTTCTGGTAACAGAAGGATAGTACTGTATTCACCAGTGACACGGAGGATTTTGGTATGTACCTACAACATTTTATTTCAGCTGTGATTTGCCGTTGTTCGATTCCCGTTTTAGTCCGTTGTGCATCCTGTCTCTCTGTCTGTGCGTATTGTATCTACTCTAGCCTATCCCTTACACTTCAACTGCATTGTTACCACTTTTCGTTCGTCAGATCAAGCTAGATTGGCCATAACGTCATAACAATTGAAGTATACTTGGTTCATATGATAATAGGGGAGACAATTTTGTCTCGATCATTCCTGACCTTGGTAATGACCTTGACACAATATTACACCATATAGCCTGTGTAACATCACAATAACGTATTTGTCATACCGCAGATCCTGTATTTGGCCGTATAAACATATCTCTTCTTTTGATCTTTGCGTTTTTTTCAGGAAGAAAAATAATCCGAGATTCGATTTTCTACCGTCAGTCTTGATATAAAGGCGTAAATGAACAATTTTTTTTTTATTAAACGAAAACAAACTAAACATGTAGTAAGAAATCCATCGAAAACGACTTCATGACATTTTTTTTCTATCGTGTAATTTAATTTATATTCCACTGCTCTATCGATCTGCTCTCCCTTTGGCGCCTCTAGAATAATGCGACTGGTTCCCAAACATTCGCTGCCATTGCTACGCCGCGGTTTCGTGCGTGGAACCCATAGTTTGTGACGTAAATAGAGCCGTGTCACGAAGCCAATTTTCGTTATTTTAGCTAATTTTTCGCTCATATTTTGATGAGCGAAGAATATTTATTGAAAAATAAACAATAAAGACTGGTTTTGAGTGTAGAATTTGTTACTTGTATTGATCAATTCGGGGTTTTATTGTGTTTAGTGAGGAATACAATTCGCAATTGCTAGACGCTTTCAAAATGTGTCTTCATTGGACGCCGGAGGGGAATCGCAAAGTCTCTATGTTCGACGGCCTTGGCAGGTCATATAATATATATGACCAGGCAAGCTAGCCAATCAAAAGCCGAGAAACTTATCTGCGGTATGACAAATTTATATATTGTGTCTGTTTTCTGAATACTACTTTGTGACATACATATCTACAATGTATATTAAAAATAATATCAGAGTAACGTAGCATATCTAACTGATATCTTATTAAAGCTTTCTAGATTATTAATTGCGATGACCACCAAAATAGCAGTCAAGATGGCCACCAAACAGACGTTGCTTTACATAAACATCATAAGTACCTTCAATTATATGTATCAAGATTATGAACAGGACCAAGTTCTATGTGATCTGCTACTACATGTATAAATTAAACCAAACTGAGACTAGTTGATTAGACTAGATGGATATGCCTGACTTGAAATTAATGTGTATATTAGTGCAGTGCATGTACATACATTCTCGCGTGCACATATTGTTGTTTCAATGTGATTTTAATGCCAAAATAAAAGAGGCACAATGTTGTCGGCATGCTTGTGCAGACTAATTTAGCCCAGTTCAGATACTCAGTCGTCTGCTCGTGTACCTTCAGCAAGTTCAATATCAGGTACATTGAAGCATGCACGCATGCAGTTGGTACACATGGTCGGAGCACACCATACGGATCTTCATTCAGTCACATGCATTTCCACAACTGGACTTGCAAGTAAAACATTATTCAGCTTCTAGAAGTAGTGTTGTAAGCCGATCCTTAGCGATCGGACGAATACCGGTATGTAGTGATGAAAAGCGCATGGCGTGCAACACTCGTACATATCCAGACATGTTGCAGATTGCGTCCAAACTATGGAAGAATTGTCTTCGGTCATAACCAGGAACATCAATATGCTTCCCAGTACACCCGTAGTAATATATTGGGACTTACATGATACCTGGTCGATTTGCTTCGTCACCACGCTACGCATGATGGTCGTCAAACGGTCGTTATTAGTCCCCATATACTACTAGCGTTTTAGTGACACGATCGATGTGACACCCCCTCGATTTCATCAAGCATCGCGGGTAGCGCTGGTATCGACTCCAGCTGGATTTGGTATGGGCTACCGTCATTGTGCCCCTACTACTTCATCGAGTCTACAATTCGTTCCGAAAATGTTTGGTTTTCAACTACCCTGTTTCAACTACGAAGGTTAAAATCCGTCCTGAAATTACGGAAGTTTCAACAACCCTGTTTCAACTACCAGAGTTAAAATCCGTCCCGAAATTACGGAGGTTTCAACTACCATGTTTCAACTACCACGATTTCTTACTATAGCGCAATTTTGGTCGGGGCTACCACCGAGTTCCCTATCAAACATCATTTGAAGATTGCGGATCTAATTTGAAAAAACTATCGCTACCTACCCCTTTTAGACATAATGAATCCCTTTAGTTATATCGTTACTATTGTAAACACTAATAATGCTGAGAGCAACGAATATGTGTAAGTGGTTACAAATCGGCAGTCTCTAGAGATGCCCTCGTATGGGAATCTTCGACCACTGTGAACACCATCAATCGTGGTTGAGAAAGGGAGCCACAGAACCGCGTCCTTGTAGGAGTTGCGGAAATGGAACTCGATCTGAGTCGGCACTATGTACTTCTTATGGTGCCTGTCGAGTCAAACATAGATAAATGGATGAAAACGAGCCTGTATACTATTCAGACGAGTATTAGAGGAGCTCGAAAATAAGTTTGCTGATCCACGCGAGTAGAGTCCATTTTAATCTATAAACGGATGCGCCAAATGAACAGCTGGCACTGCCTGACTGTACGGTGGTGGTATTTCCTCTCGTTGACTTCCTACGAGACACGTGATCATACACTTTAAGTCCTCAGGCGCTCGAGCATGTTTCTCCTTTCTTCGGCTCGTCCGCTCATTATTAATCATCGTCCGACAGTACGTTGTTCACTGATCTAGCCCCGGCGACCTTTGCGTGGATATCGGATTTCAGTTCTTGATATCGTGTCCATTCGGCGGTGATGGTTTGGAACTCGTCGTCCGAGATTTCGTTGTCGGCGAGTGCTTTGCTCGCACGCGCGAGAATCGCGATTCGGTCGTGCTTTTTACGTCGCCCGTCTATGCGTCTAGTTATCAGTCTGCTAGTCACACAGAAAATTCCAGCACATGCGGAAACTGCGCTCAATCCGACTGAGATAGGTACTTCTACGAGTGTAGATAGAAGGGATACGCTGGTGAGACCGCTCGCGAGCGAAACAGGGGCCAAAGCGGTATTAACACCGTCGACCGTGTTCATAGCTCGTCTGTATTTTTTAGCCAGACCCGCGCGGATCGTTTCCTCTCGAAATGTCAGGGATTGAATTTTGACTATTGTGTTCATTATAAAAGATGTTGGAGTCGGCGCTGACGCCGGCAGAGTGGTATGGATATAGTTTATCGTCCATTATAGATCGAACTTTATTAAACATCCGACAACATTCGACGCAGCTGTAGTTTCACTCGTTTTCGTAACGAAGTTAATACAAGCACCCGCGGAGACTTCAATTGGAGTATCGAAAACGTCTAAGTCGGTTCTGGCTCCTTTTTTCTTAGTCACTCCGGCGTTCTGTTCTTCCCCGTTAACAACCAGATTAACCGTGACCTCGTCGGTGCCCTGGCCTCTATATTTTACGGAGCAAAGCGACATTTGAAAAACGTCCAGACACGGGCATAACGAATCCGAGTTGAGGGGGTTTGTGTTCGCGCCGAAAGAGAACTCATGTTGTGAAATTATCCAGCTCTTCAGTCCAAACCGCTATTATTGGTTGTCACTTGCACTCAACTCTTTCCTGGATATCGCCAGTTCTGCCCTGGTGATCGTAGGATCCGTCCGGACGGTCCTGCCACCTTCGCCGGACGTATCTTAGGTGGCGTATGTGCCAGGTCCGTATATGCTCATTATTAACGCTTAGAATTATATAATCTCAAGTTCGGTCGAGATTGGGAATTCGTGATGTCCAATTTACGACCATTATCATTGAGGACCGATACGTCCAAATCGTGGATGTGCCCCGATTCCAAACGTTTCATCTCAGGGGTTGGAAAGTCTAAGGTAAGGGTCCCACCATAGAAACAGTCGCTTGTGTGTACAGCATTAAGGAGAGTACTGGGCCCCCCGTCTATCGTGTTGTATGACATGTTCAGTTGATCCAGATGCATAAAGCGTTTTCGTGAAGGCGAAGCCCACGGGGCAGTTGCCGACGTGCTCGCCTGGGTCAAATAATCCCCTATTGTCGGAGTATATTGTTGTAAAACCGAGCCGCATGGCCTCGCCGGGGTGATCCTTACCCGGTTGGCGGGCTCGACGGTCAAGGTCACAAGTTCGGTGGCTTAAGAGATTGCGAGACATGCTCGGCCATCAAGCTCAGACGCGATAAAAGCTTGGAGGGCTCTCGAACTCCAAAGACCGGGGGCAGCTTTACGCCTACTGGGGGCAGTTCTCCATGTAGCCGAACCCTTCGTTCTCCCCCACATTTTATATATAGTTAAAACTTCGTGCTTGTTTAATACAGCGATTAATTCCGTCGGAATTCTCGTCTTGAAAGTTTGTCATATATCATTATGATATATGATGTTTTTCATAATGGAACAGAGTCTACGACGTTACAGCGAAACACGTGCCTCTCAGAAAACAAGCCGTTTACGTATCGGACCGAGTGTCGCAGTCTGGACCTACACTGAGTAGCTTCGACGTCAAATTCCTAGACATCGTGAATGATTACGAAAACCCTCCGATAACGTGAAATCCCAACCTCAACAACGAGGCTCAAATAGCACGATGCTGCGAGGTGGTGTTTCGTACAACCAACACCTGGCTATCGCAGTTTCGATCGGTTTGACTTGGGTACTCTTTCTCTTTCACGTCTACTACCAAGTTAGAAGGATTCTGGCCGAGATCAGCGTAACCGTTCCTCAAGACAAAGCTTTCAACTGGCAGGATAACCCGTACGACCAGCGAGCGTACGAGCGCGTATGTGTCGAATTCTGTATAGATCCTCGTACTAGCGCTGTCAAATTTCGTCAAATGATGGACCACGGAAATGACGGCCTTGGCACTTTCTCGATGTTTTGGAAACCGGATGGTGGGTATCGCATGTCTTATGGGAGTGCCACAAAACCGTTATTTAGTGAGCACGATTCGCTGAAACATAACGTAGACATCTCGAATGCCTGGACCACCTTCATCCTCGACTACTCGACTCGACCGGCTTTACTCAACCGGGCGTCGAGAGGCTCAACGATAGCATCCGAACGTACGTGTGGGTGATTCTAGGACCACAGGCACAAATGTGCTCACGAATACTCGCGGCTGGCACTGCGTTCGACACGCAAAAGCAAAATGTCGCCGGTACAAAAGTGGACTACGCTTTCGGAATCGGTCCGAGCGATATGCAGCTCCGAGCGCTCGGAGGTGGAACGGCCGGTTATAATAATGAGATCGTTATCGCCACGGCATTGCAATCGCTGGGTCGTAGCGACGACGTAATCATGGCGCCCGAACGATCCAACGCTGGATCTTTCACTACGCAAGTTCCAACGGCGTCTTTGACGCAAGCTCCAGTGTCGAAAGACACCACAGGGGTTGAAGTCGCTGCATGACGACGAGAAGACGGCGCTGATTGTGAGGGGTGTGTGGTGTGTGTGTGGGGGGGGGGGGGGTGTATCGCGATAAGCCTAGTTATTATTTGGCTGCTCGATTAAAAATCTTCGATTATATAACAAACGCTCGAACTGTGATGAATAATAATCCACCAATGGCGATCACGAGGGACCACAGATTTCCCGCGATCCATCTGACCGCTTTTCACATCGTGCCGCGTATCCAGGAAACGATAGAACTGATTATTCCAGGAAGGGCCGCGGCCGCTTTTTCGGCTAACTTCGCGAGTGGACTTCCGAGTTATTTTAACATTTCCTTTGCCCATTCATTCACGCCACCGGACCCCGGTGTTGGGACTGGTGGCGGAACGTGGACCGTTCCAGCTCCACCTCCTCTCGTGATAGCTAGAACGAGGGTCTAGATCGTCATCCCGACGGGCATGAGCACGCTCGCGATCGTGACTCCCTGTTCTCGAAATAGCGTCCGTATTCGTTCGTCAATAGTCTTGTCTTTGTGTTGTACGCGATCGATGGTTTCTCGAACCCGATGGACTTGTGCGCGCATCGTCTCTCTGTTACTCGAAGCAGATTCCAAGCGAGCTGTTCGTTCATCTTGCAGCCCTTCCAGTCGTTCAGTGATCTGACTACGATCGTGGTCGTTGTCCGCTTCGGTGAGTTTACTTATTTCTAGCGCGATATGTTCATCGAGCGTCGTCAGTTTGGCTAGGTTGTTAGTTAGTTCGCCGCATTGCGTCCGCATAGCCTTATCGAGGCCTCGTAGTTCGCGAAGGTCTAACGATTCGCCCTGCGTGTCATCAAGAAGCCCAGAGGTCTCATCGACTCTTCCTTCGGATTCAGATGCCCCGAACGAGGTCTCCATCTCGTTGATAACGTCAGTAGCAACGCGCGGGACATCATCGAGCTCGACCGTGTCTATGACAGTCGCAGCCTCGTTGCTACTCTGCTGTAGAGCCTTCACAGCGTCGTCATGTGGGATCTGTTCGTGTCGCTTCCAACCCCTGAGTCCGAGCTCTTCCCTTATGATTTTACCACCACCCCGCGCGCGTACTGCAGACTGTGTTCAACGCTAAGGGCTCCCCTGTTCTCTCATTGATGTCGGGTATATTATTATCCGTCAAGGATAACTTTAAGGAATTTCAAGGTCAACGTCCAGGCGAGGTCGATGAAGGGCATTTTGATGTTGTTTGAGGATGCGGCCCGTGCGCTCATTAGGTGTACGCTCCCATAGAAAGTCGGGTATTTGTAAACCCCACTACTTCAAAGAAAACGTGGGGTTGGGAAACCCGAGTTTCACAGCTGGATACTGGAATAAACCTGTCTGCATCCCCGATACCAACCAGATTTAATGTTCCTAACACCGGGTCAAATGGCCCATTAGGCGATATGATAAGATTCTGAAATTCCCAGTTAAATATGTTATAACGCAAATAAAATCTATAAATAATGCTATAATCAATCATATAATCAATTTATCATTATCAGAGATGCAAAAATGCCTTTTCTCCGGTCAAAATCGGTTGACCAACGACAAATATATTGTGAAAAAAAGTAAGATTTTACCAAAATATGTGTTCCGAAGACCTCTCCAAATCCCGCCAAAATGGTTCCAATACGGCGTAGGAATATGTGGGCCAAAATACTATCTATGATACCATTATAATATAAAATCGTATTCAATATTTATATACACCGCCGAGGTGAATCGATATATGTATTCATTCCACTAAACAAACGAAAACTAACAAGAAGCCAAATAGCCAAACATAATCCTTATGTGCGAAAATGAAACTGGACGTGTGAGAACTATTTTGTGTCCGCGCATGGATAATGGTCAGGCGGCTTGACCACTGCATAGGACAGAATAAATATGTCTGGTTTCTGAACTAAAATGGGAAGATATAATAAATACTAATCTTTTTTTGTTATTATTCGATAGCAGAGATATGTACTAGATATTTGCTGTATTTTTATATTTTATTAAAAATGTAGCAGTAAATATGAAGAGCACATAATTATGGCACCACGATTGCAAGACCTGCAATTATCTATGACATACATGCATACATATGGCATATGTTGTCATGACGGAGAAATGGGGCTTATGATCTATGACACCGCTACCCAAATCAGCCTGCATATCCGCGCAGTCTCATCAGGGTCTGCACGGTTCGCCATTCCGTCTATTTCAATTGATTTCATACATAATAGCATCCGCGATATTCAAAGAATAATATTTATAACAGTCTTGTGTTTTTTAGTAAATGATGAAAGTGTCATAAATATTCGTTGTCATGTACGGAAGAAAATCATAAATTATGTAAATATTTTTCATGAACTATGACAACTGTGGAAATGTATCAAATTACTTACATGGTTGGTCTCATAACGGATCACTGTGTACATAGTATACAAATATAAGGCCAAATATGTATAATTTGCAATTGTGTGTTATTGATTAGAATATTTGCACTAATTGACACTGAGAATGATTGGGAGTCAAAGCGTTTTCCTGGTATCATTAATGTTACTGCTTCAAAAAACTTTAGCCCTGATCAGACTGCGTGGACTTGGGATTGATACAGGTGCATAATTTGGTGGCGAATTTCTTATTTCTCAATGAAAGATAGCAAGTTAGGAGTCCTTTAGAATGGTCTCATTGAGATCATTGAGACTCCCAACTTGCCAATTTTTGGTGCAGAAATTTGTTGTTATCCAGAATTGATAAAATTACGCACCTTAGCTTGAGCTCTGTTGATAGTTTATAAAACTTTTCTAATCAAACGTTTTAACAGTCATTCATTCAGTATCAAATGTAGTTGTACTCTTTACCAAAGTTTGATGACCCGTTTATACACACTATCCCCAATTTATTCCAACATGGGAATGGGTGGTAGGAGGGAGCATGTGATGGGTAATTTAACGATCGGTGTGTGTTCATCCTTCCCGGGATGCCGACCTACATGGTTTGGTCCTCTTGTATCGTTGCCCCCCCCCCCCCCCCGTGACCCCCCCCCCCCCCCCCCGGTACTTGAGAGCTGAATCATGTTATGCTCCAGTAAGAAATAATAAGCTTATCATAGCTCCCAACTTGCCATTTTTGGTGAAGAAATAAAAAAATCCTGCCTCAAATTTATCAAATTACGCACCTTGACTGAAGCTCTGTTGTTAGTTTATAAAACTTTCCCAATCGCCAACATCGACTTAAAACATATTTCCTTTTGCACACGCACTAAGTACGATTCAAGTCGAGGCGTTTTGCTGGTATCATTATTGTTACTACTTCGGTGAAAACAAAACTCGACAAATATAGGCCCTGGTCAGACTGCACGGATGCGCTGGTTGATCTGGGGCTACACTGTCGCATATGTCGTAAGGTCCATTCCCCAGCCAGGACTCACACTCAGCTAAATTCCTTGTGTCAAGTCTGACTTTGAGATTGAAGT
This sequence comes from Conchocele bisecta, assembly GCA_029237695.1. Lineage (NCBI taxonomy): Eukaryota > Metazoa > Mollusca > Bivalvia > Lucinida > Thyasiridae > Conchocele > Conchocele bisecta. Next base: position 30,032,547 of record CM055277.1, read on the forward strand.
AAGGTTTTGCAATGAAGATATTTATTTCTTCTGCAAGGTGTATGTAACATAACATATGCTACATGTAATTATGTATCAACAGCCCATTTTAATTTGTAACTTGCTAGTGTGCTGGTCAGTTTGAACCCGCAGATATATCTACACTGGTTGCTAATCCATTTAGACAATGATGAATCCAGTCGGTAACAGTCTAGATCCTGATGTGACTGCTCATTCTGATCTGGACCTAAGCTGCCAAGATTACGGCCATAATAGTCACTGGTGGTAATAAAACTCACCTGTACATATTCTCATGCACAATGGTCGAGTCTGGCGGTTACTGGAGACTCCAGCTGCAGCCACATACGGACTAATGGGCAGTGAAAGTAGTTCGGCATACTTTGTTATCTCATTAGCTGACCACATAGTGCAATACAAAATCATTAACAGGAACATTAGCCTGTCAGAATCAGCTTGGCATTTGGCTGTTCGTTTTCTATGGGACTGTACACATAATGCTAGGAGCTCGCGACTCCGAAAAATTATACAATCCGAAGATCACCAAAGTTGAGAGGACCATCGAATGGATTCCGAATTAGCTGTACAGCCAGGGCCTGCGCGCGTACCAGCAGTGGGACGAAGCCAAGAAGATGTTCCCTTCAGGTCATAAGCGCGCCCCGGAAGTTGCCGCGGTCGCCAAAGATTTTGGACTGGCGGACGTCTCTCTGGCAGATTATTTGACTGACAAGTAGTCGTTGTGACTCGACCTCAGTTCGACGGACGACGACCGTCTCCATGGATCAGGCAGATGCGTACAGAACGCGAGCGAGGATGTGATGATCTAGATCACCAAAAATGCGAACGGAGCCGGAGCATTGAACGTGTATCTCTATATCATTACGGACGCGCAACTCAACATAGAAAATGGACGATACATCTCGACAGCTTATTAGCGAGGCTAATAGTTTTACTACGCAACCGCACTCGGCGATTATCTGTGGATATACTGGGCGCGGAAAAACGGTGTTTGTTCTCGACCTACTCGAAGGTCCATACAGAGGAATCTCTCGACACATCGTAATCCTCCGTCCCACAATCGTGAGTAACAAAACTTATGACGACCGCGAATGGGTATGGTTCGACCCGGAGGTATATATAATAGATCCTGTTGCTCCACTTGTCCCACGCTAGCCAATGTTTTTGTTCCACCCGAAATGTCTCGAGGAGTTTTGGTCTCACTACGTTTTCTAACTTAGTGTCTGACAGAGCGAAGTAGAGGCTGTTAGTATCCATCTGAATGAGTTCGAAATCACTACGATCTACGAACCGGTCGAGGAAATTGTAATAGAACTCTAGCATGCCAAGCTTAGCCAGCTGATGCCACACTGAAATGGTCTATTAATTACTACTCGGGGTTTTCTACTCGAGATCTCGTACGCGTCTCCTATCTCTTCCAGATCACTGAACCATGCGGATCTGAGTGCTCTATCTATGGTCTTCTCTTCCTTCGTATATGTGGTATTTGTGTGTCTCTCGGCTGACTGGATCAACTTTCCACAGCACGTGTTACCCACGAGCCAGAAGATCTCCGCGAGTACGGCTTCGATTTATCCACATCGCCCGTTCTACGGGCGGCGGTGACCTCATCTACGAACCACTGGAACGGTTTCCCTGCCGTATAATCGATCACGCGGTGAACGGCCGTGATTACTAACCCGTGTTCCAGATACCATTTCAACAAGGACGCATATATGAGAATCTTCTTCGTGGACAGGGCTCCTCCCATCAGTTTTTTCTGACCGTCTATGCGAGTTCTACGCGTTCGGTCTAGATAATATAACATTTATTCCGGGACCTCGTCACGCGGAACCTCTAGATTCACGAATAGCGGCGCCATTTCCTCGAACTTTGGCCACAGTATTTTCGGTACCTCGCTATCCAGTTCGGCGAATCGGAACCAGTTCCCTCGCATGACGAGCCACTCGAATCTACTGATCGCCGATCGATTTTCTGGCTCTTTGTAGTGCCATGTCTTTTCAGGACATGTCCTTCGCGAGGGTGGACAGGTCAAGAGCGTTGGCGTCATAACCTAGCACGGATGTGCAGACCTTGTCAGCGAGCTCGTCCCCTCTGATCCCCGAGCGTCCCTCGATAATACTATAGATCGACCACACAGCAGCGCTCCTTGCAACATTTCGTACGTCTCTTTCTTCGGTGTGTACAGTGCGTGTTCTTTACTAGTAGGCACACTAGTACTTCGAAGAAGATATTGGAGAGCCACTCCAGGGAGCGATACTGCATCTTTGAAAATGTCCACTCCTCGACATTTGTAAAACTCGGTCATCTTCGTCAAAGGTGCTACGTCCAGATCGTTGTAATACTTAAGCCAAGCTTTGAACGTGGTCATCTTCTTCGTCTTGAAAATATGCTTCCACTCCTTCCACTCTGACAGTGATAGTAGATACCCATCGCGGAGCTTGAAAATCCACTCTGGATAATCGGGTAATCCTGGATAGTCTACTTTGTCGGCGCTGTCGATCCACTCGTAGGGGAAACTTTTCCATTTTGCAATCGTAAGCTTTGACCTATTTCTCGTAGCTCGTCCCCGGTCCTAAATACTGTATGCTATCGAGGAACCTGAACTCAGGTATGAATATAAATTCGTAGTGTTCGCTTGTTTTCCCACCATTACATTCTTGACCGTCGCCGCCAGCTTCTCGACCAGGTATTGTTTGATAAGGTTAAGATCGTATCTACTACCGTTAAATCCCACCACGGGTACCTGGTCTATCCAAGACGTAATCTAGTTATGTTGCGGTTTCGGTAGTAGCTCTATGTCATCCGGTAAATACGTGGCGCGAACATTTTCTCTAATATGTTTGGCTCTCCTTTTCAGCTCGTCGACGAATTTCTCCGCTAGAGTGCCGGGATCACGTTCACAAATTTGAGTTATGCCTTCGTCAGTGGTGTCACCTATCGATATCGAAATGGGTACGTGCTCAACTTTGTAGGTCAGATCCGTGGTCGCAAATGCAGCTCTGGTCTTATCCAAATACGCTTCGAAATCGTAGACGATCTGGTGCGGGTACAGTGTCGCTTCAGTGAAAGTTTGGGGTTTCGGCTCTTCTTTTCCGTTTCGAATGAGCCACTCGAACTCCCACATTACCAATAAATTGTAGCCGGCGGCTCTGATCTTCGCGTCTTGAGCTTTCGTTTTCCTATAGATTGCCGAGGATTCGGTTCTCTTACAATGCCTCTGACATCCGTGTCAATGACAACCGTGAAACTGGAAGACCGTTTTCGTCTCGTGGCAGTATCCGTCGACAGGATTCTTGTCGATCCATCTCTCACCCCCGTGCCCGCATTTCGCGTGATGAATGTGACTCCCCCATTTGTGTGACTCTTGTTCGAGCCAGCGTATCGACATCGCACTCACTGACTGAACCTCGAGGATAGAACGACGTATGCCGACTGAGGTCTCACGATCTGCTTACCCGGACACATCACCGAGGTCTTCCCTCTAGTGCAAATGTCGGTGTGACGGTGTAAATGCATCGAATGTGTGAATCGTTTTTGACACTCACATCAGACGTACTCTTTCGTCAGCTTACCTATATTAGTAATCAGGAACGAATGGTCCTCGTACATTCCTATGGTCATAGTTTTCGCCCCGACCTCATCGTAGTGAGCGGGCACTCGTCGAAGACACCAGGCTCCATCCTCGGTAGGCTCGTACGCTCGAATACCGAGCTTGAACTCTTCCACCCTCTTCAGTTCTTCTATAGATATACCACCAGGACCGGGACCAAATTCGTTCCCTAGGAATTGTTTGGCTAGATCTCGAGCCTCCGCGTAACATCGATCCGATATCTTACCTCGATGGATGGCGATGCACATAAAGAGACATTCACGGCCTGATTTAAACGATCGGACGATCCTCTCCACTATCGCGGTCTGCCTTGTCTTATTTATCGCCTCGTATATATATTTCTTACTCTTCATTCCTCGAATCGGAAACCCCTGACTTTTGGCCTCCGCTCGTAGCTTTTTTATGCTCTTTATGACTCGTCGTATGTCGACTAGCATAGCTAGTGATAGTGTATCTCTAATTGAGAAATTTCAGCCTCGTCGTATTTCGACTAGTATACCTAGTGCTAGTGTATCTCTAATTGAGAAATTTCAGCCGCGTCGTATGTCGACTATTATACCTCAGGCTCGGTGAAGTAGTAGGGGCACTATGACGGTAGCCCAGACCAAATCGAGCTGGAGTCGATAACAGCGCTACCCTCGACGCTTGACGAAATCGAGGTGGTGTCACATCGATCGTGTCACTAAAACGCTAGTAGAATATGGGGAATAATAACGACCGTTTGATGACCATCACGCGTAGCGTGGTGACATAGCAGATCGACCTGGTATCATTTTAGTCCCCATATACTACTCCCGTTGCCGTTTTCCTCATATTGCCATATAAGAATAACAATAGATGTTGTGGAGCCAGCTCATACTGCATGATTATACCAGGCTCCAAATGCATGTTATCCTGGATTTACTACAATGTTCACTAGGCACTTTTATGGTCTTTTCCATGACAGCTAGTGATTTCACATTACTAATATCATTGCGACTTGGAGTGACTTCATCTTTATATCGCCATCGCCTGCTGGCCTATCTAGGCAACAGACTCGCAGTTCACAGATCCAGCGGTTACAATGTTCACCAATGCATCTGACTCATGACCACCAAAGGGCGGATGAGCTTCCAGCCTGTCAATGAAGTGACTAAGATCAGCATTATCCTTGACGTCGTTGGATGGCCGTAGAACTTCGTACTGTTCTGATGTTTCCGTGTGTACATCAGTGAATTTCTCGAGTGCTTCGCTAATTGTGACACATTGCGGGACTGTGTAGGCTCATTTCTCTCCAGTGTGCTCCTGTCATTCCGTGACCCCGTGTCTTGCCACTAGATGAGCTATTCAATCGTTTGGTCTGTGCAAACCAGAATTTGACCGATCGCCAAATAACACTTTACTGAGTACTGCTTGTACTCACCGACTGGCACCTGAAGCTTCGCCATTTGTTGGTCATACAGATGAGATAACTTGGCATGTCAGAGTAGCGAGTCACCCGTCATCTCAGCCTGTATGAACATATACATACGCGATATTTTGATGGTACTGAATACAGAGTTTACTTGTCGATCGTTTGATGCTGAAACAATCTTTACAGCCTTAATGTAAAGTGGCTGATCGAATGTTGTGGAATAAATAAGTATGACATGCTATTCTAATAGTGTTTTGTGTACCACCGCTCATTGCTACTCCTGTGTAACCTCTCCAGGATGGCCGTGGTTTGACTTTGGTAAATATTCCTACAAACAAAAGAGTGTCCACAGCTCTGTTTGTCTCAATTTCAGGGGTTCAACAGTATATCGTATAAGATATGCAACGATAACCGACTTAAGTCTATGAACTGTTGATTTACAGTACGATCGCACTCTTGCCAAAACTACCAAATATATCGGCAGCTGGAGTGTTTGGGGTGCGTGCTACAGGCATATTTTCAGTTGTATTTTCAGCTGGTGTCACACAGGCGATTCCGCCCATACTGTGAAATATGTTATTTCCATCAAGTGTGTGCACACAAACTGCACAAATCCACTGCTAGACATCATGGCATATTCTTATTTGTGTACTTCACGATGGCTGAAACAAACGTTCGAACTATAAATACCATAATTGGCGGTCAGACTGACGGTCATCTAGGATGCATTATATCGAAAACTCCAGTCAGAAACACAATCAATGTGTGAAATGTTGTTCATAATATTCTTTTAAACCATTCCGAACAAATAAACGTGCTATAATGTTTTATTCATAAAGTTCATAAAAGAACATGAACATTATACATGACGGCCATTTTGGCTGCCACCTGGGCGCCATCTTCTGAACAAATAATAGTTAAGAAATCTATCAACTATATTACATTCTTAAATCTAGTACGTGAGTTTTGCGCAAATGAATATAGAACCATAAATACACGATTTGGCGATCATAGTTGGCGGCGATCTTGGAAGCACCAGTCAGAAACACGGGGACTTTTTTTGTAGTGTTCAGTATATTTTTTCTAGAACTTTTGTGAAAAGTTAGCTTGTTAATGAAAATTTCCTTAATTTGAAAACAAAATTATATAATTATTGTACTAAGTAGTGCTCGTATCCATACTTTCCCTCACCTTTTCCAACATGTCGTTTACAAGGTCAACATAGTATCTCATAATACACATTTAACCTGATAACGTAGATGTCAACATACGCAATGCATGTGTTCTGTGGCTTTGATTGGTGAAATGGGGCATATGAGTTTTGTGGTCAGTGTAGATCCAGATTAGCCTATGCATCTGCACAGTCGGATCAGGATATGCACTGTTCGCCATTCCATCAATGAAACACATGTCAAACGTCTTTCAAGCAGCATAGAGCGTTATCAGGCTACATGCGTGTGCTATTTGTTCAGGAGATACACGGGTCACAAATCCCAAAATTCCTATTTTTCTAGTCATAGTCACATATCGTGTTCATACCTTTATTTGGCGGCACCTGGTCCAACATCTTTTTGATAAGGTTAAATACGCCGTCCTTCACATGCAGGTGTACTACTGATTTAATATTGTTCCCAATCGCCATGTTCAAGGTCGTGTGAAGACCGCCGTCTTTTACCGCAGACGCCATGTTCAGATGGATGTGTTGGGTGTTATTATGGCCAACAGATATATTGAACACAGAATCAGGTTCCGGTCGGAAGCCTTCTTCAGTTTCCGTCGCAGCCTCGCCTTTGTCTCCCGATGTGTCGGATGTGTCACCTGCGTAACATTAATATGTTGTTTTTAGACATTGATACAATACATGTACAAGGCGATCGCCAGCGAGTGTCATACCCACTATGTGCAAATATAAGGTCATTTAAACGACACAAGGTGGTTAGGTTTTTTACGAAAGTAACTGATGACGTTTGGCGAACATGCAACTAACGTATCAAAAGATATATACGTAATTTGGATGTACGTCCAAGACTTGACGGTCATTACCTATATTTAGAGAAAAGTAGATCAATGTCACCTGAATGACACAGAATGGTTACTGTCTGTTTCACGTTAACCTGTCCAACATTTAAACCTATTTAAACACCCTAAAACTCTATCTTTGTTTACATAAATAATTTTTCAGCAAAATTTAGCAATGAGCCATCTTTTCGTTTTTCAAAATTCGGTCCTAGAATGAAGTAATAGCCCGAATGATGAAATGAATGGAGGTCTCCCATGTTAAAATGTCACGCGCTAAGCAGTTTTCGACATTTTCCTATTGTCGAACAGCTTCCTTGGTTTCATCATCAAAATATCGGCACTAACATCGTCTTTATGTGAACAAACATCACCATTCTGAAAAGTATAGGCTTCCTCCTTCGATTACTCGGTGTTTATATATCAATTCCATCAGTAAATTCCTGGAATTTGATGAAAATAGAAGATGATGTCAGCCAAATATCTCCAATCTGTGTTGTTACTCGTGACAACAGATGACAACTGAGCGCTGATTGGCTGGAATTCGGCGGCTGGCCTCCAAGCAAGTCCATTTCGCAGGAGGGGAGAACCTGCGAATTTTTTTTGTCTAAGCGGTAAGCGTACTACAAATTTGATTTTGGTATGGAAATTGTTTTTATGAACACTGTTAACTGTTCAGATGCAATCATGGGAAATGTTTTATAGAAACAGTAATGTATTATCTTGCAATGAAGTTGTGCAATTTGAACAAATTATAGTCAATTCGTGGAAGCCTCCAGCGACTTCTCTGAATCTGTGGTAACAGCATCCTCAGTTTATTTCTCCAAAAACAGGTTAAACAAATACTGGGTCAGATATAGTAATACTAAATAACACATATAAATCAATGCACCATTTTATTTCACTACATTCCCAAAATCATACATGATATTGAGTTATATTCAAGTACATGCTCAGCTATCAGAAACTGTGATAAACAGGGGAGATAAGTTGGCTTGGTATAATTTGACATTTTCGCTGTGCATGTAAAAGTTGATCTAAATGAAAAAAAGAAATTTCTTTTAAACAATTTGGAAATAATATCAGTCGGTGTTGTGATATGGTGTAGAGTTTCCGTGATATGGTGTAGACAATGTACATGTTGACAAGATGGCGTCGCGGCACGACAACGGGAAAGTGTCATTTTAATTCAATGTTTTACAGCTTACAGAGCATGATCAACAATGTTTCTAGTATGTCCAGACGCAGAAATGAATAATACTAGTATTTCTGACGATCATGCTCACAATACCTTTGAAAACTTTGTCTACACCATATCACGGAAACTCTTCACCATATCACACAATACCGAAATTGGATAATACTATGCCCAATGTAGACAAGAAACGAGGCAAAGCCACGAAGGCCAGGTTTTTTCCAAGCATAGACACTTGGATAACATAATTATACCCACTGTTTGTAGACTACATGGCCGTGGCCTGCATGTCGCGCCTTGGGGCGAGGCATGGACACTAAACAAATAGATATAGTAGATGGAAAAACTTTAACGAAAAAAAAACTTTAACCGGACGTACGGACGGACGGACGGACGGACGGAGGACGGACGGACATATGCCAAAATGCCGACGATATCGCGCTTTCCGCAAGCGGGTGCGACAATAATGATAAACACCCATGTGAAGTATCAAGGTAATGGGTGAAGCAGTTGCAGAGATATAGTACACACAAAAACTTTAACAAAAAAAATCAAAGTAATTTAACCTTGACATTGGGCACAGGGGCCGCACGGTTGGGGGTTAAAATGAAAATATGGATGATGATAAACACCCATGTGAAGTTTCAAGGTAATGGGCGAAGCAGTTGCAGAGATATAGTATAACGAAAAACTTTTAACCAAAAAACTTTAACCAGACATACGTTAAAAAGTTAACGTTGAAAATGTCTAAGTCAATTTACGTAGAAATAATAGGTGAAGGTAAATAAAATGGTCACATGTTGGATAGTTGTATGTGGTAGGCACCCCTTGGTTATGAAGCTGTGAAAGTTTGGTGGTCCTAGGTGGTACAGTACCAAAGAAATGGACTTAAGCACGAAAACTTAACATTGTAAACGCGAAAACTTAACATTGAAAATGGCTAAGTCGACTGCGCGGAAAAAATGGGTCAAGTTAAAAACAAGTAACATGTTGGATAGTGATATGTGGTGGGCACCCCTTGATTATGAAGCTGTGAAAGTTTGGTAGTCCTAGGTGGTACAGTAACAAAGAAATGGACTTAAACACGAAAACTTAACATTGTAAATGGCTAAGTCGACTGCGCGGAAAAAATGGGTCAAGTTAAAAAAAAAGTAACATGTTGGATAATGATTAATGGTGGGCACCCCTTGATTATGAAGCTGTGAAAGTTTGATGGTCCTAGGTGGTACAGTAACAAAGAAATGGACTCAAACACGAAAACTTAACATTGATTGTGGACGCCGCCCGCCCGCCCGCCGCCCGCCCACCCGCCCTGCTTTTCGCCAATCCAATAGCCTGGATTTCTTTTAAAAAAAAAAAAAAAACAGGGTAAAAATGTAGACACTATTTTAATTAATTATCATAAAATAATTTAGTAACCATCGACTGAAAAACATAACTAGCGTTGCAAGAACATATTTTTCAAGCACGTAGACAGGCACCCCTAAATGTTGAAACCCGGACAACAATATTATATAGCAATTTAGGATAGTGTATGTATCATAAATTAAATCAAAAGTTGTACAATTCTTATTATTAATCTTTAATGCTCTTTGTTATATGTATATAATACATAACATACAATCATACACATAGTTAACATGGTCAAAATAATATAGTGTACACATGTATGCGTAAAGAATAAAACAGACCGTTATCTGACAAACAGAAAAACAAATACGTATTTGTCAGAGCATGGTCACATTCCTTAATTGTGCAGATATGCATGTATCAATGAGTTTTAAATTTGTTAAAGGGTCTATATAGACTATTATATTATTGGATTGGGGTAGGAGGTTTATATCGGAAGGTGAGAAGGGTCAAAACTCGCTTATATGGTAACGTATAGTGGTTTGGGAATATTGATATGGTAAGATAAAGGCAGTATTGTTAGAAGGTGTTTGCTTACTGAATAAAGTAATTCCATTTTCATTGAAATATTTCCAGTTTATCTCTCATAGTGGCAATAGTTTCTTCAATTTGTATTGTTTGTTTACGATGTGCTTTAAAGTGTTCCAATGTTGGTTGTGATTCACTATATTTGCATCTGAAAATAAAATATTTTGCTAAAAGGATTATAAAACTAATAAGTATTGTTTTCTTTTTACAAGCAACTTTCGCATTACAAAATGATATATATTCATATGTTAAATTGAGATTATAATCTAGCCTACTCGTTTGTAATAACTGGTTGTACAATTCTTAGAGAAAATGTGGCATGTACTCTGAAAATATCGCAATTTTTGTAAACGCATTAAATGAAATTACACAGATATCCAAAGGTTCAAAATCACATGGCGTGTCTCATTTGAGTTATTTCATTCTCGTATAGATTGTAGGAGATAGGTAAATGATACACCTCGGCAATTATATATTCCCCCGATGCGCTATGTATGTATCAAAGCGTTTACGATCTATGTATTATGTTGTTCAAAAGTGACATCAAATCGAGGATGTCAAATTAAAACGGTTGTATTTTGACAAAATTTAATACGTTTCTGAAGTCGATCAGACGGTAACATAGATCAAAGGTAACCGAAAACAGGCGAACCGACGGGCATGGTGGCTATATCATACATACCTAGAAATGTTTTTTTGCGGGTACATAATAATGTGAAATTGAACGGTCAACATATACTGCTCAAGAAACAATTGATATATCCCTTCCGTAAGGCGACGCAGGATTCACGTGTATAGGGATTTGGATCCTGCCAATATGTTGCAGCTCAATGTGTATTGAATAATTTTCAAGATTGCTGTGGGTGCAGTGATCATGCTCCATGAGAAATTATGACAATCAGAAAGTTAAATATTGCATTATGTGTCTACTAAAACCGAAACTGTAAACATGCTATCGCGAGATGGAGGGGGTCGGTGTGCGCCGGGAACAGCTCTGCCTGGATCCGCTCATGTGTAATCTAAATTTGTCGTGTGTTAACGACTGTGTATTACTGCAGCCAGAATTGAGATTTCCTTATTACGATGCATTCCTTTCTTTGTCTTTCTCGCTCGCTCCGTCCACAGTATGAATGAACGAAGAACATATTGATACAATTCCATTAGCTGCATCAGACGACGCGGACGGGTACTATTTGAGGAGGCAGTGCTTATATTATACAATATATATATCACCATTGCATGTAAATGTTTCTCGAAAATAACACATCGTAATAATTGTAATGTTTCGGCAAAGGTTTTGACGTGTTCTGAACAGGCAGAAGGAATACGCCCTTCTGAAAATAGTAATCGGTTATTATAAAACGGCGCATTTGAGTACGGAGTTTCTACGGGTACCGTTTGCATCGTATATGGCTGTGACTCTTGAAACGGGGCAATTCGTGAACGGTGTAGCTCTTGCTCAAAGAACAGACACGTGTAACCTGAGAATGAGCTATATATTGATTTTTAGAAGCATGACATGGGATTTCATTTATGGAATAACGAACAGTGAAGATCCTGATCAGACTGTGTGGGATATGTGTTACGTTGGTCAACTTAAATTTAATACATACCATCTGGGTCATATGAATATTTTTTTTAAATTTCTTATTATACTATCGCAAAGTGACAATGGGATATATGGGATATAACTTATTTACTGTATTACCGGTTGGCTTGAAACTTCGTGTGTATGTTTATTATCACCCATACGATCAGTCTGCACCCGGCCCATGTTCCCGTCGTGGCCAATGCCAAGGACAAATAACTACGAACTTTCGTGCAGTAAATTTGATTTGCTTCCAGTAGATGCGTGCACGTTTCTCCATTCTACTACAACTTCTGTTTCTGTATGAGCGATTGATTTCAAAGTTCATGTGCATGTTTCTCATCATTCATGTTTTCATTCGACGCCCCACCCAGGTTCCCCATGCCCAAAGTTAAGGTCAAATAACTTGAGAAATCTCCGTCCAGAACATTGTGAAAAAAACTAGCAAATTAGCAAAAACAAAATGTGACAAAAAGAAAAGTAGAAACACATTCACCATTCTACCGAATGGAATGGTGCTTAACGGCCCATTAACACAAAATAGTATTATTTAGGGCCAAGCAATGTAGATGAAGAATAAACATAATAGTATGTTAGATGTGGTAGTCAATCAGATGATTAGGGTAAAACTATTAATATGATGAACAATATAAAGGAACAATATAAAATTATAGAAATGAGAAACATGTATACAATGATAAAATTAAAATTTCCGATACAAGTTAGTTTCATGGATAAACTGAAGCAAACCTGCAATGTTCTCCACCAGGAATAGCTCCGCAAGTGAAGTAACATTGAAGTGTTTGCGTCGAATATCGGCAAAGTCGATACAGTCCAGTAGGGTGTGTTGCACGGTAAATGCGCTGTGGCATGGAATACACCATCGACGCGGCTCACCATTGAACATATACGAATGCGTTAGTCGTGTATGTCCAAAGCGGACGGACGGACGGACGGACGGACGGACGGACGGACGGACGGACGGACGACGGACGGACGGACGGACGGACGGACGGACGGACGGACGGAGGACGGACGGACGGACGGACGGACGGACGGACGGACGTTCCAACATTTTGGGTTTATGGGGTATTTCCATTGTTTGAAGAACAATGAAAAATCCCCTAAACAACAACTAGAGTTTATGAGCTTACGGAATATTACAAAGGAATCTTTTGTTCCTAACCCCGCCCTAAGCTCTCAAACCCCCGGACGTTGGCCCCTTGGCGGGGCGGGCGGGCGGGCGGGCGGGCGGGCGGGCGGGCGTGAACTACTGGTGAAGTTTGCCGAACATCTAACTGTATCAGGAGATAAGCAAAATTTGAACGTATGTATAAATTACATGTATTATTGACGACGACGCTGGACATGTGCCCACTATGTCTCATTTTCCACTATTGTGGGTGAAACAAAAATAGTGCGGTTGGTATGGTTGTCCGATTATTGCAATAGTTGACCGACTAGCACAATGATCGACGGTGGATTTCCGGTTAACGAACTTGATTGCTCGGTAAACGCAATGTCGTCCATCCGATTAGCGCAGTGTTCGTCTGTTTAAAACAAGTATTGTCTGGATAGCGCAATCGTCGTCCGGTTACGAGTTAGCGCAATGGTCGTCTGATTAGTGCAATGATAGTTCGATTTGTGCAATTGTCGTCCGGTTAGCGCAACGGTCGTCCGATTAGCGGAATGGTCGTCCGGTCAGCGCAATGGTCGTCTCATTAGCGCAATGGTGTTCGATTATCACAATGATTGTCGGATTAGCACACTTGCTGTTTTGTTAGTGCATTGATTGTCAGATTAATGCGATGGTCGTTGAATTAGCGCAATGCTTGTCAGTAAAATACAATACAATATTCCTTTATTCACTCAGTCCATACATATGGCAACATCAGGTAAATAGTTTCAACAAAACATGTGAACAAGGCTTCAGGAAATGGCATATACTGCATGGTACTGCATACAGTGCATCATGAGACAAAACACATGTTATCGTCGTTCCGAACAGTGTAGATGCCGATCAGAGAGCACTTTTCTGCAATCAGACAGGGATTTAGACTGCCCAATTTTCATTATTCTTCACTATTAGTTCCTGTAGTGACTATACATGTGTTGTATATAGTCATGCTGCACCATATACAAGTACCTCAAACGAGTATGATGCATTTATGTTTGTACATGAATTATGTTCACAAGTAACAAGCTATTGTATAAAGTATTATATCTAGACCATAAGTAGTAACGGTAATATGAACATACATGCTAGTCGTACATAAACGTATTTATCTGTATAAATTTACACAGCTTTTTTGCAAAACTTGTCCGATAAGCACAGAGATCGTCCAGTTGGAGCAATAGTTATTCGGTTAGCTGAATGGTCGTCCGATTATAGCAATGTTTGGTTTTTCTGATGGTTGTGCAGTTATCGCCCGATTAGCCCAATGACCGGCAGGTTAGCGCAATTGTTTTCTATTTAGCGCCTGTATCATCCGGTTAGCACAAATGGCAACAAACCCCATTCGCAGCAATACATCATACACAATCAATTGGGACAGTACGTGAGATGGCTTTCAGCTCGGACAAGGGTTTTTCCCACGGGTATACACATTTTAATTTCTCTCACATTAAGCACCACCCTGGCCCCTGCATCTATTCCAACGTTGTTTTTACTCAATTTAACATAAATAAAGTTGAAAAGTATACTTACCAAGGTCAGTTGAATCTGACGATTTGAGCGGTTCCAACGACACGTAATGCGAGCTGCCGACGAAGCCTAAGGTTATGGTACATCGGTAATTTCGCTGTGGGTGACTAGCACTTATATACGCATGAGGCTCAACAACGGTCGGATGAAATGTATTCTCATGGTAAATGTTAATGCGACTTTTCAACGACTCGGCTAGAGCTGTTAGCATCAGATGGTCACCCCACTCTTGGTCCTGTGACATTCGCCGTAGGTAGTCGTCCCACGTTTCATTGATCAGGAATTCAGATAGATGCATGTTTGTGTGCACAGAAACCGGGTGTTTTGTCAAGTAGATTACCGCATCCTGCCGCAGCCTAAATGCCGGGTATGCTTCTTCTGGGAAGATCCGTGATTGCTGGTGAGCCGCCGCAGCAAATAAACAGTTGCCGTCTTTGGGAACATCATGCACGATAAATCCCAGACGGTGAAAGAACGACATCTGCAATTATCCTGTCAATATGATAATACATTGATTATTGAGAAAACATGTAAAAAGAAATGCAAAAAAAAACACAAATAATAATAATAAATATTACCCCCGAGTGTGATTTTTAACTACTGACTTGACGATACTGACTGACTTAACGGAGTGGAACCTCTCTAATCCGGAATCCAAGAAAACACCTATAATCTAAGTTTTGATGAATAGCTTGGTCATTTATCTCAGGTGATACTGTCTGTATGTGATAGCATAGCACACAACTATGGCTCAAAATGATCAAATGTCTCATTTACAGTGAAAACTCTCTTAAGCTGGACACACTGGGAACCTCCACTGTATCTCACTAAATGACAAGAAACAATTAAGACATATCCGTCACTGACGGACTGAATAGGGAAGACGTTGATCGTAAACAAATAAAGTAGACACAATAAAGGTACACAGCCGATTTTCTGCGTATGCCGTCTGCGCTGAACTCCTGTGACCAGCATTTACTTAGTGGCATTTGCATTGACAGTGATTGGCATCCGCAAGGTCTGATCAAGATCTCGCCATTCCATCAATGAACCACCTGTCATGCTTCAAACAAGAAAGATACATGTAGATCATTATCAGACTACAGAAGTGCGTTATTTGAGCAGGAGCTACACTGGTCAAAATGCCATAAGCACCATTTCTCCAGTCACAGACACATATTACCTTGTCTGATTGGTGAGACTAAATGCCAGTACTGAAGTAGGTACACGAATCAAGTAGAGCCCGACTGCAACTCAAATCGTTGACCAAATAGTTCCGAATAGTTCGTCAATGGACATACTGGATTTAACTGAAATACAGTAATATTGTCACGAAACTGACGTCACAACAGAGATTCGTAATAATGCACCACAGCGTACACTGGACGCCAATCTGTGCTAATTCATTTACTTCACATTGGACTGAAAAATTCCCTATTTAAAGAATGGAGGGGAAACTTGTCTCCCCGTGTTTACAGGCACTGTGCCTCAGATATGTGTATAAAGTGAAGAGTAAATTTTTTTAATTAAGGACGTGTATCTTATTTCTGAACCTAATTGTACATATGAGTCGCGCGGATTAGTAAGACTAATATAAAGTACAATAGTTATAACTGAACAAATAACTAGAGTCACAAATACATGTAATCGAATACAAGTGGTCGGTAAACGGGATCGAAGCCATCGTCCCATCAATATCTGTGCTGGTGACCATTTCAAATCAGATATGGGGATGTTTCGATATTCGAGTATGCCCAAATATTGATCTGTACCTGCAGCTTTGGTGTTTGTGAAAGTGTGTTTCACAATGCCCACCGTTCGTTCAGCTAAACCATTTGACCTGGGATATCTGGGACTGGAGATGGCATTATGGAAATTATGGAAATTATTTTCTTTTGCAAAATTAGTTTGCCATTGGTGGTCTGGTACATTATGTAATATTAAATACTCTGTGGCGTTTGAATTTCTATGTTCAATGCAACAGCTTTCAACTATTTGTGTGATATTTGATGTTCGTCCACAACATTGTAGCTGTCGTCTTCTCAGACATTTCTGAATGCATAAATGGCCAATGTGCATGGCTTGCAAGATCTTGGACCTGAATGCAATTGGAATTGTGAGCTTGAATTATTTTAGGATCAACGAATTAGCAATAGTCAACTCATCTATGTAATTCCTGTAACGATATGGCCTGTTGCTCAAGGTGCATATCGGTTTGACGGACATGTTGGTAAATAATACTCATTGTAGCTGGTTGAAACTAGATAATGCTGATGCCACAGCATTAAATGGCATCTGTATTATATATAAGGCCGTCTATTCACCCCTGTATACGATCAAGAATATGAATGATTGCTGCGCTATTGTAAGTGAGAATTTGGCTCGATAAAAATACTTTCGGTTGTTCAATACGATTTCAAAGTGTCAACACACAGGTACGTACATTTTTTCATTTATTGTTTATTTTTGTAGATATGTCCTATGAACAATACATTAGGCTTATATCCGGACCGCAAATGATTCCGATTTCAGCAGAATATTCATACTTCATGCAAGATTGCCTAGTTTCCCAGATCATTCGAGAAAACTAAACTACCGGACATGCCCGTCCAAGAAGCGATTTGTATTTCTTTTATTTTCCCAGCCGTCACAATCACGATTATACATTGTTCCCTAGGCATTTCGTAAAATGTCACTGTGTCATCAATATTGCTAAACCAACGCCCAACAGCCGATGAAGTCTCGAAAACGTTGACAGTGGAGCTGTGAAGTCACTTTGTTTGATGCGTTGACAGTATAACCATTAATGTGTAGCATATTTATTTCAGTTTGATGTGAAGACAATATAATTGGCTTCATAAGTTGGTTGCCAATGCTAAATGCTGTTACTACTGTAACGTATTTTCCCTTCAGCTAGTCCGGCTAGCTCAAGCACGAGACCAGTTTAATCTACCTTATTACAAGAATGTTGATCACAAGGGTATATTCTATTTATGTAACGTATTTTTCCTTTCTCAACTGGTCCGGCTAGATCAAGCACGAGACCAGCGTTCAACGACTGGCATCAGCTGTCACCAGTCTGATCAGCCGTACTATCAACTTATTAATGTGCTGAGCACCAAGTTATATGAAGTTCTGGCACTCAGCAGTCGAACTATTATTCTCATAAGTCGGGTCCAGCCTGACATCCGAATAATATAATTATATCATTCCTCGTATCAAGCTGGGCTGGTATAATTGGTTTTCTCAGCCAGTCTCATGCGACGAGGCTGTGACTATATATACATCTGGGCACTATTTACAATATATATACATATGCAGATTTCCATCGGGCGTACCTCGCCAATGATTGGTTACCAATGATTATGGTCAATGATCGTTACAATGATTGGACGAGCACAAATAATCAAGACATTAAATTTAACAATAATCAACTACAAGCAATATTCTGGGCGGAGTGTCTCGGCTACAGTGGTGAAAAAACTACTAATGTGATTCCTCTGGCATGGACTATGCCACTGTAGCTGTATAATAATTCCATACAATGTTCATCTCGTGGTATGATCGATACCACTAGCTGAACGTCCTATCATGAACATATATGTGTTGCCGGGAGTGTAGCTCGTCTCAATTCTGAGCTAACATGCGCGTACCCTACTCTGGACTAACTATCTGATGACAGTCCTGTCGATCAGCATAGTATATCCTAATTGAAGCTGAACCTATTGTATTATTGCAGGGATATGTGTCCGGGAAACACCACTCAGCAACAAGCCGAGCAACTAGCTCAGCAATGTCATGAACTGCTTAGCTTAGCGACTTTCCGATCTCAGCTACGTCCTTAGCTCATCGATGTTCTGAGCTGTTCACGATACCTGCCAAAATTGTACGGCCATTATAAAAAATGCAAAAACTTATTTTTTTTTCGATAATATTAAATTGTATCAACATTTACAAAAGAGCCTTCTTTTTATTTCGTGACATTTTGTCAAATATTGATTTTATTACGAAAAATGAGTTCTCTATGGGAATTTGACATGGGAAAAAAAGAGGTGAAGAACCTGGAGGAGTCGAAGAAAAAAGGAAATTGATTCTGAAATCTAGCTAGATAGCTTTTAAATGATCGAAATAAGAAAACAAAAGTTACATTTTGAAAATCGGTCCACTATTTCTGAAATTAGAAAAATTTCCCCATGTTAAATCCCCAGACATCTTCACAGAGTGAACATGTGCAAATTGCTTTTTCGCAATAAAATCAATATTGGACCAAATTTCACGAAATAAAAAGTAGGCTCATTCTTAAATTTTGCTATAATTCAATCATATCGAAACAAAATATTGTTTTTGCATTGTTTAAATAGCAATAAAATTTGGGCAGGTTTCGTGAAACAGACAGTAGTGTCTAATTGATATCAAATTTATCAGGCTCGGCTCGGAGCCTCGGCGAGCCGAGAAATTCTATCTATCTATCTATTGACACTGTACTCGCTCCGTTCGGAGCATTATGACAGGTGAATGGTGGCAAATTGCTTTGATCAAGTACAAATATAAAATAATTACAACAGATATATGATCCAAAGAAAAAGACCAAAGATAGACTTTGCCACTTAAAACTATTTACAAGAAGTAGGCGTCTGCTAAATGAGCACAATTAGCAGACTGGGTAATTTAAATTTTGGATTTAAACCCAGATACTGTTTCTGATGAAACAGCATCGAGAGGTAGACAGTTCCAAAGTGGTATGATTCTCGGAAAAAAGGAGAATTTAAATGTATCCGAGTAAGCCAATGGTCTAGAATATTGGAATGGGTGGTTGGCAGTAGACCGGGTGGACCTAGGATGCTGAGGCAAATGAAGGTAGTTGGGCTTGTCAATCTGGACCAGCTCATTATGGATCTTATAGAAGAACACAAGGCTTGAGTGATCCCTACGTTGTGCTAAGGTTGGCAAGAAAGTCCCTCCAACATATCTCCAACATGACTTTTGTTCCTCCACCTTCGACAGCACCACCTAGCAGCTGTTCTCTGCACCTTTTCCACTCTACCAATGTCTGAAACTGTATATGGGCTCCAGATGCTTGCCGCAAATTCCAGTTGGGGCCTAATCATTGTGTAGGCAATATCTCTGGTAGCTTTGGGTGCAAGTGAGAGATTTCGTCTGAGAAAACCGAGTGTCCTATTGGCCTTGCTAGTAACGTTTTGTATGTGAGTGCCCCAGGACAGGTTATCAGTAAAAGTTAGGCCTAAATATTTCGCAGAGGTTACGCCTTCCAGTACACTTTCATGGAGACTGTAGTTATGGGTGATACGGGAGTTAGTGTGGTGACTACTGACTCTGAGTGTATGGCATTTGGAAGCATTAAATTGCATAAGCCAGGTCTTCTCCCATTCAGCAAGTGTGTCAATGTCGTCTTGGAGAGCTTGACAGTCTGCATTGTCGAACAGAAGATTGAATGTTATCTGGTAAATCATTGATATAAAGAAGAAGTAAGACTGGGCCCAGGACAGAACCCTGGGGAACCCCAGAGACCACATCGGCAGAATCTGAAGCGACACCATCCAGAACAACATTTTGGGTACGGCCTGAAAGAAAAGAATGTATCCATTTGTTTGTCAATCCTTGCATACCATAGTAGCTAAGCTTGTGTACAAGTCTACGATGGGGAACCTTGTCAAATGCTTTGGCGAAGTCCATGATAATGACATCTGTTTGTCTATGACCTTTATTGCATGCCCTGTCTAGGTTGGAGGATAAATCATGTACAAACTGAACAAGTTAGGATTCACATGACCTGCGACTTCTAAACCCGTGCTGTGAGTCAATTATGATATTATTTGCCTCAGCATGTTTCATAATATTGCTAACAATGATATGCTCCATTGATTTGCAGCAAATGCACGTTAGAGAAACTGGGCGGTAATTCGCAGGGTGATATTTTTCACCTTTTTCGAAGATTGGTGCTACATTGGCGAGTCGCCAGTCATTAGGCACGGTACCAGTACAAATGGATTTGTTGAAGATACAAGCCAGTATAGGGCTGATCTCTTTGCGGCACTCACTTAATACTCTAGCACTAATGTTATCAGGTACGGTTGCTTTATGTGTTTTGAGCTTACCAAGTAGCTTTTCAACGCCGTTTGCATCGATATGTATGTCGGCCATTGTGGGGAATGGGCTTGGTCCTTTGTCAGGTAGGGCACCAGCTGGTTGTGCAGTGAGGATGACTTGAACTGATTATTAAGGATATTAGCCTTAGTTTTGGTGTCAGACCTCCGAATGCCATTATCTCTAAAGGATGCTATGTTTGAGGAATCATTTTTCTGTATTTTGATAAATGACCAAAACTTTTTATTTGTTGATCTGGATTGATCCGAGTCGTTATCGTCTGTCTGATCAGTAAAAATACCGGATATATACCGCCAATAGGAGTCTCTAATTGACTTTTGAACATATGCTCGAAGTTTTGTATATTTAGCCCTTAGTTCAGAGGATGAAGAGTGTCGTACTTTGTGATACATTTTCTCCCGTTTGTGAATCAGTCGTTTAATGGTTGTGTCTATCCAAGGACAACTATATTTTGGCTTGGTCATTTTGGATGGAATGAATCTGTCAATGGCGCATGCTAGTTCATCCTTGAACTCCGTCCACAACTCGTTAACGGTCTTGTCATCGGCAGAGGTGAGGAAGTTAACATTAAATGTCGTCAGATGTTCCCGGAGACCTTCCATGTCTGCCCGTCTGTATAGTAGAATTTTACGGGGTGGTCGGCGAGTTCTCTTTGCCTAAATGTCGTATTCCATGAATACGATGTCATGATCTGATTTGCCTATAGGTGGCATACCCTTCACTCGTGTGACCGGTGCTGAGTTGTTTGTAAGCAGGATGGCTAAGGTTTTGTCTTGTCTGGTGGGAATATCAATGACCTGTTCAATGCTATGTTCTTGAGCAATGTCTACCAGCTGTCGTTGTGTATTGACTTTGGGGACGCCGGGTGGCACATTCATAGTGGCCCAATCAACATTACCACAATTGAAGTCTCCCCCAAACAGAACATTGACATTTTTATTGGACATTATCATGTGCAGTGAGGTATTGAACTGTTCAAGGTAATCTGGGCTGGTTATATCAGGTGGCCTGTAAAAGGAGCATAAATGCAGTGTTTTGCAACCCACTATTTCTAGTTTGCACCATATACCTTCGCAGTTGCTCTGAAGTTCAGGAGTAGCTGAGCAGACAAACTTCTTTTTGTGAGCAAGGAACACCCCACCATGTGCATCTCCTTCCCTGTCCCTCCGAAAAGCTTCATAATCTTCAGGAAATATTTCCGAATTTGAAATGTCCGGTGTAAGCCAAGACTCATTACCAAATATGATATCAGGCTTTGAGGAGTCAATAATGGAGAAAAGTTCAGGTTTTTTATTTTTTATTGATTGACAATTCATGATCAGAATACTGAGTTGATGATTGAGTACAGATTTCCTCTTAGGCTTTCTGCTATTGGATGTGATCGGGGAAGATGTAGCAGCTGGCTCCCCTATTTTACTCGGCAGAGGACTGTCTGGAAGCGAATCTGAATGCGACAGGGTAAGTGAATCAAATCGGTTGCTGGTTTCCAGTGGCTCCGAGTCAAAGAGAGATGTAGAAAAGTTTGGGAGTCCACATTTTAGGCAGACCCATGCCATACTGGAATTTCCTGAGTGGTTGCAAATACTATATATTGTATTATTCATTCCTTGGCAATCAATGTGGTACCATATCGAGCAACTATCGCAAACTATGCCTCTACCTGACCATCCAACTTCCTGATCACGTACGCCACAAGGAAAACGTGAGTTGTTTCCCGATGGGGAATCTATTATCGATGGGCCTGGATTGGGTTCAATGTCCCAGGAATTCTGAGCAGAAATCAGAAACAAATATAGTACGTATGGTTTGCAAACGATGGAGTCATTACGAGTAAAGCATAGTGATTTGAGACAGAGTCTAAGGTCAGCTATTGTCACTCTTGGTTGCAACGAGTTTGTGGCACAAACTGACAGCGGCGAGAACGAAAGTCCTGTGTAGATGGGGGAAATTGTTTCCTGTGATACATCATTCACCTTACTGCTGTGTTTTATCAACACAATGACAAGAAACATGAAAAGTGCACTGAAATGCATAATACCTCGTCCTAGGCTGTAAAGAATAAAGCGGAATAAAGTGATAAATACCTAAAACATGTGAAAAATGGAATAATACCCAAACCGGCTGTTGACCATTGGCAACAGGAAGTGGAACTGAAAAGCGTTCACAAATGAAGCAAATTGGCAAAAAGTGATCAAAACGCACAAAAATGAATGAAACTTCCTCAAATGTAGAGTGAATCATACAAATATTGCATTCAAGTAAGTAGTTAGTTAGCGACAAAGCCTTTTGTTCAGTAAATATTGCAAAATAATTCAATTTCTGTAAAAGACTAAAAAAACACGTATCTTGATCTACTGTTTCCGAGCCAACCTTGGTAAAACTTGGTATCAAAGACTCGAGCCTGGTATTCTACTTGTCATATAAATGTTCGGAATTATGAAATACACACACCAATGCAGACACATTTCCATTGCACCATAACACTGATGTCATTCGTCATTCCAGATAAGGAATTAGTAATTGAGTATTGTCACTCCATCATTTCTGAAGCAATTGGGTATTTTAAAATTTTGATTGGGTAAAATAAAATCACACTACTGTTTACACATCAACAGACAGCAATTATTGATTACTTTGCTTCGAAATGAAAACATGTCTTGACATTTACCAAGATGTGTTTTGATGCAAAATGAGAAAAAATATGTTATATTTGTGGTCTGTTTATTGTTTTCTGCAGCATGATAAAGGTACCATACATTTTTTATTGCTTTTTGATACTCGCTACTTCTGATTTCTACTTCTGAGTTTTTGGCAATTTTAATTGGGTATTTAAGCAAATGCGTTGGGACAATGCTAGTACTCCGCAACGATATATTCGCCGATGAGCTATGTCAACGCGTTTTCGAGCTATCGATTATTTTGTTTTAAAAACATTAGCATTATTGCTAGGTTGTAAAAGATCGGACACATTTCCGAGGCCAACACTACTATATAACGGAGTAAACATCGGGTTCAAAATACACTTTTACGTCGTCCCGGCCCGTAAAGAAACATTTTGCATAGAAAAACCATTGTTTCCAATCGAACATTTGATCAAACCTACATTTATACCCGTCCTGTGCGTGACGTCACGACAGACAATTTAATCCCACAGCTGACATAGCACATCGGCGAATATATCGTTGCGGAGTACTAGCATGGTCCCAATTTCTGCAATAGGCGACAATGATATAACTCGGTTGACGTTTCGTGAGAGTCCGTTGTCTCGAGGCCGTCCGGGTTCCGCCTATTTTTTCATTTACTGATGCTTTTAGGCATATTTAATGTTTTTTTAGACCTCGTTCCGTTACTTCAACCTGTGATTTTTTCAGGCTGAAGATACACTGTTTTTTTTCTGACTGAAAACTTTAAATATGTTTTTTATACACAAATGGAAATGTTGCGACAACTTATTTGAACCGTCTCGCCGACCTATACATTCTTTAGATATGAAAAAAATAGGCAAACAAAATAAATGGGTATTCTGTGTGAACTGTGTGAAGATGAATATGAGACAGATATGTACGGAGCCCCACTGGCGACGTAGAATCTTTTTTTTTATTAATTCGTTCCCACGAAATAACAATTCGTTCCCTCAATTTAACAATTCGTCCCCACGAAATAACAATTAGTTCCCACGAAATAACAATTCGTCCCCAAGAAATAACAGTCCCCATGAAATAACAATTCGTTCTCTCAATTTAACAATTCGTCCCTACGAAATAACAGTTCGTTCCCATACGAAATAACAATTCGTTCCCATGGGAACGAATTGTTAATTCGTGGGAATGAATTGTTATATCGTGGGAACGAATTGTTAATTCGAGGGAACCAATTGTTAAATTGAGGGAACCAATTGTCATTTCGTCGGAACGAAATGTTAATTCGAGGGAACGAATTGTTATATCGTGGGAACGAATTGTTAATTCGAGGGAACGAATTGTTAAATTGAGGGAACGAATTGTTATCAATAAAACAAATCCATGTCCCCTGCGGGCCCCGTAGATATGCACACACGCTATCGAGAATCCAGTACACACAGACACCGTCTAGTAATATGTGCCACGGCATGCGATTTTGTACCTTTGGACATCTGCGTAATTTCACTAAATACGTTTACAAAAATGACAATAGTGTTCCTAATTAAAGTCAAATGTTGACAACATTTTCAGAGTACATGCGCTTTTGACGCCATTTACGGAAAATATTGCAACTTTTGTAACCGTATTTAATGAAATTATGCAGGTGTCCGAAGGTACAAAATCACATGGCGTGTCTCATATGTAATAGTTAATGTATGCATAGTACATGATTATCAACCTGTGTTTAACAATAATTTGGACACATCCACTGTCACTCACCAGATCCGGAAAATTAACTTAAATAATATCCAAGTTTAAACTATAAATTTGAAATCTCATTTCCATACACAAGTACACAGACAGCAAACACACATTGAATAGAATGTATACGCACCAGTTCATATTATTAAACCTCGAGTCCCACATGCCAGGTTATAAAATAAGGAGACATATTTTGTTTTCTTCAGTTTTTAGATGTGACATTTTTCGGGCAACATAAACAATCATTCACCATTACGTAATATAATATAGGGAGACAGATAGTTTTGTATATATTCTGTAGATATGACATTTTCTGGCAAAATAAATATTCATTCTCCATTACACCGCGTATTGATTGGCATTATTATACATTATATATCATACGTATTTTTTTTTTTACACAACTATCAGGGGCGATAACCGTGTTTCCTTAACGCCTGATTTGCATATGAAAATAGCCCGATACCAACGCAATAAATATTACTGAACAGGCCCGTACGCAGGGGGGGGGGGGGGGGGGGGGGGGGGGGGGAGGGGGGGGGGGGGGGGGGGGGGGGGGGGTGCGACGAAGTAATTTGCATGAAAATGTCACAATACATAAATTGCACAGAAACAAGTTTACGTTCTTTTCAACGAAAACCACGTCATAATTTCTTATTGTGAAGCCTAAAACGTTAGATCTACCTGACAAATAAAATACCATTCTAGTGTATTTTGATGTCAAGTTTATCAGGCTGGGCTTGGAAACGGTAGGATTTCCTCGGCAAGCCTCGGAATTCCTACACTTTTCATAGCCTCGCCTGATAAACTTGATATCAAAAGAAATGTAATACAGAGTTGTGTTACCAGTCCACGTGTATTTGGTTACTGGGATCGTAGGTAGTCATGTCCCTTTTCAAATCTATTCATAGAGATCCGGTCCTGTGCTGTATTTCAGCGTTTATTTCTTGCTTAATAGCACACAAATTGAGTTTTGCGAACAGAGTGCAGTCTGATCCGAGTCTACACTGATTGCAATAACATTAATATGTGTGAAAATATGAATGTGGCAAACAATGTAGTCCCATATCAGATTGCGTAGATATGCAGGATGATCTGGATCAACACTAGTCGAAATCACTAGTCTATAATTGCTCCTTTTCATAACAAATCGTGCGACATTCGCCCTTTTAACAAGCAGTATGCACTAAACTACACAATTTGGTCCGGATGTCTATAAATAAATTCAACAGGAGAGAACTAGCTACAATCCATCATTAAGTACCAGATCAAAGTGAACATTTTGTAAGTATTAGCAGGCCCGTAGCGGTGAATGAAATAATGCCATGGTGGTGGTATCTACTGCCTTGATTAGTTAGTTGTGCATTAACCCTTACAATGCTGAATTAATTTGTGTCGTCTGCTGAATATTTTTATTTTTTTTCATCAAAAACTTGGTTTGGCAGCACTTTAAAATCATTTCCAATGGAAATGATTCTAAAATGCTGACAAACCATGTGTTTACTGAGAGAAAAGACAAAATATGAATTATCAGCAGACGACTATTTTCGGTTCCCACATTCTAAGGGTTAACTTTTTGTGTGTTGAGTGCTTTTCCTGTACATTCATTTATAGTTCAGTAATAAACACAAATGTGGACGTTTATCGTTATTCATTTCTTATAACTGCCCATGTCTGTATATACATAGTTAGTCTTATTCTGAATTTTTAATAAATTTAGTTTCAAGCGAGCGATTGATTGATTGGGGTTTCCTGACCTATCAACAACTAAGGTAATTTAAGGCTGGGCTAACTGGTTCTATCCCATATTTAACCTGCTGAATTGGGGCGAAAATCACAACATCAGAACGGAATATTTACATAAAAAAAATATATTCAGCCCTGAAATAAGAATAACTTGACCTGGTGCCAGGCCCATACCACACCAAAGTCACTTGACCCCTTCCCCTAAAAGTAATAGGACTACGAATAATCATGCTACTCGTATAAGGGGTATGACCAGATTCAACTGTCACATACAAAAATGCCAAAGACGTACGTGAGGGCCAAACCAGGTCTCTAGTCGGGGTTCCGGTAGGAATGAACCCCGATCGTTGAAGCTTGTTGTGTTCCTTATGGTGTGTAGATGCGCAAAGTGAATTTTTATTCGACCCCGGTCATGGATTATCTCCCCTTTTTGTCTTACAATCTCTTGATATTGCTTTATAAAAAGAAAAACTTTGTAATTGTAATAGCTAGGGACTTCAAACTTGGTGTGTGTCGTCCTTATGGTGTGTATATGCGCAAAGTGAACATCGATGTTTGATACGACCCCCGATCATGGGTTATCTCCCCCTTTTCGACTTAGCATTTGGGAAAAGTGGGTAAATTGCGATGGCGCGTCATCGACTTTGCTCTAGTTTCATAATAAACTCGATATAGCCTTATTTCTTATGAAATCAGTAAACTCGTTTGATAAATATATTAAATCATCACGCATGCAAAATCTATCATATGCAAGATGCAAGATCCTATACTGAGACATATAGAAAACAAACTAGATTGGTCAGCAAGCGAGGCTTACGGAATACCCCCCCCCCCCGCGTGGGCCCAGGTACCCCTAAATTTGTAAACATTTTCCAAGTGTCTGGGCTTGTGACCTTGACTCTGGGCTTAGCGGAGCGGCACGAACGTGACTTTGTCACAGCGTGGTAGAGGTCCATTGGAGCAATGCGTGTGTGAAATGTGAAACAGATCCAAGCAAGGAAATAGAAGTTATAACCAATTTCTTTGATGGTAAGTTTCGTAAAGAAACTAAGTATGTGGCATTGACCACGAGATCAGCGGGGATTTGTCACAGCATGATAGTATAGCCTTAGAGGAATGCATGCATGAAATATTAAGAAATTTCGATGAAAGAAGTAGAAGTTATAACATATTTCTCTGATGTTAAGTTTTGTAAAGAGACTAAGTATATGACCTTGACCATGGGATCAGTGGGGGTTGGACGGTCGTAGATTTGTTACAGCATGATAGTACAACCTTCGTGGAATGCACAATCGAAATATTAAGAATTTTAGATGAAGAAAATAGAAGCTATAACATATTTCTCTTATGTTAAGTTTTGTAAAGAGACTAAGTGTTTGACCTTCACCTTGGGATTAGCGGGGGGTTGGACAGTCGTGGATTTGCCACAGCATGGTAGTAGAGCCTTGCAGGCATGCATGTGTGAAATATTAAGCATTTTAGATGAAGGGAATAGAAGTTATATCATATTTCTCCGATGTTAAGTTTTGTAAAGAGACGAAGTATATGACCTTGACCATGGGATCAGCGGGGGTTGGACGGTCGTGGATTTGGCACAGCATGGTAGTAGAGCCTTACGTGAATGCATGTGTAAAATATTAAGCATTTTAGAAAAACGAAATTAGAAGTTATAACAATATTTCTCTGATGTTAAGTTTTGTAAAGAAACAAAGTATTTGACCTTGACCTTGGGATCAGCGGGGGTTGGACGGTTGTGGATTTGGCACAGCATGGTAGTAGAGCCTTACAGGAATACATGTGTGAAATATTAAGCATTTTAGATGAAGGAAATAGAAGTTATAACAATATTTCTCTGATGTTAAGTTTACGGACGGACGCACGCACGCACGCACGCACGCACGCACGCACAACATGCCGACCGCCTGTGGATCTAATAGTGAACATGCACTGGCGTTGCGAACATACTTTTTGTGTGCATTTGACATGGTTACCAGTTTAATTTTTAGCCGGGTTATTGAAAATAAATCCTGTCTATTGGATTGGCGAAAACGGCGGGCGGCCGCGTCCACAATGTTCAGTTTTCGTGTTTTATGTCCATTTCTCTG
The DNA here is from genome assembly GCA_029237695.1 of Conchocele bisecta. Classification (NCBI taxonomy): domain Eukaryota; kingdom Metazoa; phylum Mollusca; class Bivalvia; order Lucinida; family Thyasiridae; genus Conchocele; species Conchocele bisecta. The sequence goes on from CM055277.1 coordinate 30,061,368, forward strand.
TTACTGTACCACAACACCTTGCACAACTTCATAACCACCGGGTGCCCACCACATACCACTATCTAACATCTGACCTTTTTTTTACCTTGACCTATTTTTTCCGCGTAATCCCATATATTACCTGTACAATGGGGGGGTAAATCCCAAAATCAGAACTGAATATTTACAATAAACAAGAATTCCACGGAATCAAATGTCTCACCTTCTTCCGCCTTGACCTTGACCCTGGGGCCCCGAGATTTCTTTAATAGTCCTATATTCATCTACATATCATAGTAAAGGTATGTATAAAGTTTGATGACTATAACTGATAAGGTGTTGAAGTAATGACCGTAACACGAAAACTTAACATTGAATGATGATGAAGCCGACGCCGCCGACGCCGCCGACGCCGCCGACGCCGCCGCCGACTCCGGAAAAGCAAAACTTTGTCTAGCTTTCCGCTTTTGCGGGCGAGACAAACAAATATATATTCAGGTACATATACAAATGGGGGGAAAATCCCAAAATAAGAACTGAATATTTGCAATAACAAAACTATATATTCAGCCCTGAAATCAGAATGGTCCTGGTCTGATGACAGGTCCTCGCTACACCAGAATCACTTGGCCCCCCTCCCAAAAGCAATATGATCAGTTATAATCGTACTACTTGTATAATGGGCAACTCCAAGGCAACAAAAGAGACAAAGATAAAAACGTACTCGAGGGCCAAACCAGGGCCCGGTTGTTCAAAACATCAGTTAGCTTAACGGACTGTTAAATCCTTAACTGAATGGTAATTTGTGATTCCTATAAGGAGGATTTTGTTGTTAGTTTGTTGGGGTTTAACGGCCTATCAACAGCTTAGGTCATTTAAGGCCGGGTCAATGGGTTTAGTACTAAATCCCATATATTACCTGTACAAGTACATGTACATGTTCAAGTATATATACAAATGGGGTAAAATCCCAAAATCAGAACTGCATATTTACAATAACAAAATGATATATTCAGCCCTGAAATCAGAATAATCCTCATCTGATGCCAGGAGTAGTATAGAGGGATTCAAAATGATACCACCTAACGAGGGTATCATTTCTCCACCCTATATACTACTCCACCACCCCCCGAAAAATCAAAAATTGGTTAACGAGGAAATTGTCTCCCACTAAAAATTGGACGTGAAAAAAAAAAACATAATGTTTTTCAGACAGTAAATTTAAGTATAGAGGGATTCAAAATGATACCACCTAACGATGGTATCATTTATAACCCTCTATACTATTCCCACCACCCCCAAAAAAAAAAAATCAAAAAAATAAAAAAATTAGTTAAACGAGGAAATTGTCCCACGAAATATTCAAAAATTGGTGTCATAAATACATCATGTTTTTTTCACGTCCAATTGACCAGATAAAACAATAGTCCTTAAAAAGGTTTATTTATTTTTGACACCTAATTTATGAATTTATTCTAATAAGTTTCTGATTTAAATGTGCCCACGAGTGATAGTTTATATTCCAACACCCCATTTTTCTCCTCCAATATAGATAATTTATTTCGCAGATCAGCAATTAATTCTACCAGCTCTAGTCTACCACGTTTCACCTGTAGCCACCTGACAGTGTAGTTGCTTATGTCTACAAAGAGTTTGGGCACTAATGAATTTACAAGGGCATCTGGGGCATTGAAATTGCGGGGGGACACAAGGATTTTTCTACGTCTCGCTAGATGCCTTCGTAGATATTCTTTACGCGTAAACGTCTTACAACAAGTCTCACACTCCATTATATAGTATATGTTTATGTTTATATTCAATTAGAAGTGTAAAAAAACATAATGTTTTCAAGACCAATTGAACATATAAATTTTATAGGTTATACAAAAGTATATTACAGAAAATATGATAACGTCAGAAACTAGAGCAGAAATAGAAAGTTTGAGAAGAAAAGCCGAATCTCTAGGGATTACTTATAGTAAACGGTTGAGAGTTGGGGGTTGACAAAGTTGATAAATGCCACAAAGAATGAGGCGTTTACAGATGATAACGTCAGAAACTAGAGCAGAAAATAGAAAGTTTGAGAAGAGAAGCCGAATCTCTAGGGATTACTTATAGTAAACGGTGAGAGTTAGGGGGTTGACAAAGCTGATAAATGCCACAAAGAATGAGGCGTTTATTTATGAAGCGGTTTACGCGCCTATAAAAGAGGGGCATTTAATGACATATCCAAAGCGGAGGAAGTTGGTAACAGAATTCAAAAAGAAAGTATTGCGGGGTTAAGGGCTAGTGTAATCAAACCTTCAAGCACAAATAATTTGAGACGCCAAAATAATAATAAGAAAAAATCTATCGTTAGCGCGATAGTGGAAAAAGGAAAAATGAAGAAATATTGGGGGCTCACGATGAAACATTGGAAAAGTAGAAAATGGAAGACGGGTAGTTACATTATCCTTTCGTAAAAACATTAACATTAACGAAGTCTGAACGCATGTCGATAAAACTCGCTCCGTATCTAACAACCAATTTTTATTTGAGATATTCATATTCTTACAAGCTAGAACATATGGAGGAAATTAAAAAATGGAAAACCTAAAACTATAATATTTCACAAAAATCTCGGTGGTAGCGAACCACTATCATCAATGAAAACCGTTAAAAAATGGCTGTCAGATAAGGAGCAAACACGAATAATGTCCGATAAAATAGACAGACCGAATACAAAGTGGAAGTTTGTAAGATGGGTAGAGGTTTTCGTAAAGCTAATACAGGGTAGTAGGGGAATAGATTTGGGACTACAATCCAAAGAAGCGGCAGGAGGAGAACTTCCAGAATGGCTGAAGAATAAAAAAGGTATGTATTCTTTAGATAAGTATAATGACGACCTTTGTCTGTTCAGGTGTCTAGCTATGCATATGACAGATAAAAGACCCGACAGATGTACAGAAAAAGGCGAAAGAACTTAGTAAGCAATATTTTGGTAGTAATGTGGTTTCACCAATTCCTTTTTCAGATCTGAAAAAGGTTGAAGAGTTTTTTAAAATCGGTATAGAAGTATATCAACCCACCGAATGTAATGTATGGTGGTTGAAATAAAAAGGTACCAGCGCACTATAATGAAATAGGTAATAAACCAATGACAATAGGACTGTTTAATAATCACGCATTTCTGATAAAAAACCTTAAAAACCTATCTAAAATTTACGCCTGCGATAATTGCAAACAGAAATTCACGACAGCGAGTAATATGAAGAGACACGGACCAACATGTATGAGAGGTGAGACAAAAGTAATATGTGATGGTAATTATTTAGAGCGCCCGCGTTCGTCGTTCGAGAAAGCGTTTTACCCAAAAGGTTCTAACAGTTATGGGGCGATCGATTGGATGTATTCTGTGGAAAAGCGGGAGGGAATTCACATTCACCACGAACAGTGCGGACACGGAGGTGAAAGATGGATTTTAGGAGCTCCGGTAGATGGATACTGTCCAGAAACCAATAACCGTATATCAATATCACGGCTGTACTGGCAGGGTGTGAGATTCATGCAAAGCATAGAAAAGAAGAACGCGCATCCACTATGAGAAGAGATACATTTATTAGAAAAAGCAAAGAATTCAACCTAGTAGTTATGTGGGAATGTGAATTCCAAAGAACGGGTAAAGATATAAAGATCGGTTGCGACACTACTCTTTATCCATATCAGATAGTATACGATTTTGAGGCATATCTCCAGTCAGAAGTTGAAACTACCGGTAATAGTTTAGAGTACGAAGCTGAGCACGTTCCGGTAAGTGTAGTATAGGAGATAATTTCTCAGGAACAGTAACTCATATTTGTGATAAAGATCCTGCAAAACTTATAGAAAAATTTGTAGAAGATTTGAAAGTCAGGGGGGAAAAGCTATAAGAGAAGAAGTGTGGTCAAGATATGGGTTTAATACAGAACATTTAAGTAAAAACCAAATCGCTAAGATCGAACAGTGGATAGAGCAAGTACCGGTTATGGGTTTTAACAGCAGTAAGTACGATATAAACCTAATAAAGAAATATTTAGTAGGTGAACTATCTGCAACAAACAAAGAAAGTAATGGTCGGAAAACGTGCAAACGCAACAATATTTCTATTTACTCCAGAATTTAGATTTCTTGATGTAATACTTTATCTAGGACCTGGTGTAAGTTACGATAGTTGGATAAAAGCCTACGACTGCAAAAAGGACAGAAATCTTTCTTTCCTTATGAGTGGTTCGATTCTCCAGACAAACTGGATTACCCAGGACTACCCGATATAGAGAATTGGTATTCCAAACTATCTGGGAAAATGTTAATAGATGAAACAGAATTAAGTAAAATGTCGTAGAATTTTCGAAGAAAATAATATGAAAACTTCAGAGATTGGTTGAAATATTATAACGATTTAGATGTAGCACCGTTCCTAGAAGCGGTGGAAAAAATGTGTGAATTTTATAAACACAGAGGTGTGGATATTTTCAAAGATGCGGTACACTACCTGGAGTAGCTATACAATATTTATTGAGAGGAACCATTAAAGAACAAAAATCTTCAAAGACGATTATACCGGAGGATGCTCTATATGCACCAAAAGAAGAAACATACGAAATGATGAAGGACGCTCTAGTTGGTGGTCCATCAATAGTATTTACACGCTATGCAGAAGTCGGTGTTTCCATATTAGATCAAATGAAAGTAACAAACCTTGCAAGGCTGTTTTGGGTACGATGCAAACGCGTTATATTTATCTACGTTAAATAAAGAGATGCCGTGTGGGAGAGAAACTATACACCATATAGATACCCCACATAACCCTAAATTTATTAAAAAAGTTTTGTAAAAGAGTTTTATCTAGAGACTGGTTTGGGTTTGCGGAGGTGGATATAGAAGTTCCACACAACTTAAAACATAAGTTTTCTGAAATGTCCCCAATATTTATAAACAGAGAAGTAGAGGTTGATGAAGTTCCCACACACATGTTAAAATATTTGGAAGATACTGGAAGAACTAGAGGAAATGGAAGAAAATTGGTGGGATCTATGACCGCCACTAAAGTATTGCTGTACGCGCCACTGTTGAAATGGTATTTAAAACACGGCCTAGAAATAACGGGAGTTCATCGTGTTATAGATTATATTAGTGGTAAACCCTTCGAATGGTTCGCAAAAGAAGTTACAGCCGCAAGACGAACAGGCGATGTAGAACCAAATAAGAAACCAGTAGCCGACATAATGAAATTATTAGGAAACTCGTGTTGTGGAAAAATGATAGAGCAACGGAGAGACATTTAAATACGACATATACGCGAGACGAAACTGTGTTGACAAAGCATTAAGATCCGCGTATTTTGATGATTTGGAAGAGATAGGATATGCGTACGAAATATCTTCAAGAAAACCCAGGTGTGCGCTAAAGAGACCATTCCATTGTGGAATAGCGGTTTATCAACTAGCTAAATTGAGAATGTTGGAATTTTACTACGAATTTCTAGATAAATACATAAAAAGAGAAGACTTTGAATTAATACAGATGGATACAGATAGTATGTATATAGGAGTTAGTGGAAAAACGATAGAGGAATTGATTAGACCTAACTTACTAGACGAGTTTGAAAAAGAAAAAAAATAAATGGTTGGCTTGGGATAAATGGAGCGAAAGAGAGCCCGGACTTTTCAAAATGGAATTTAGCGGGGATAGGGCGATAGCGTTATCTAGTAAGTGTTATTTTGTAGAAAAAATTAATTTCACTAAAGATAATTTGGAACAAATTAAAAATTAATAAAAACTCTGCGAAAGGAATGTCCAAGAGAACTAACAATTTAAATTGGGATAGATATAAACGAGTACTAAGTGAAACTACAGAAGATGGACATTATAGATGTAGCACAAAATAGAGGATTTAAAATGAAAGACGGCGTTATGAAAACGTACTGTCAACAAAAATTAGGACTCTCGGCATACTACGATAAAAGACGCGTGTTACCAGACGGAATACATACAGAACCTCTATTGATTTAAGTAATCGGGGGTAGCTGGGTGTCAGAAGACACTATAAGAAGTTCTTCGCGAACAAACCCTCGAGATGGCCCATCATCCAAATAGTAGAGCACGGGCTCATCGGGTTTGGTAATAGATCGATCTAGATGATATACATTGAGAGACCACACTGGATCAGTCGCGCGGCGGCTGCCACCTTCGAGCTCTCCCGGTTGATAGAGGTACCGGACGTCAATATCTGATGGAAGCCGCTGCTCCTCTAAACCAACGGGTCGCCCGCGCGAGACGGCAGAGGGCTTGCTCGTCACCCATTTTAAAACTTGATAGCATCTACAGGCTTCTTACCTATCAATCTGGTCACCTCTCCGTTCAGTGCGGAGACCACGGCGGGCAGTCTGGCCACCACTCGGTCGACCGTGAATGGGGGTCTACAAGTTCTTTGGCGTATTGGTGTCCGAACAGTCTCTCAGCCAGGGTTCGATTGAAGCGTTCCACGATCCCCTGGTCCCGTGGATGTTGACGCGGCCGCGTCTGATAGAAACTTTATGCTTAGACAATAGATGAGAGACCGCGCCCATGAACTCGCGGCCGGGATCGACCTGGAGAAGATTCGGCCATTTGAGAGGACTCCTCTTATATATTCGGGAAAGAGCCTCGGCCACTTCCTTAGACTCTTTAGTGGCCAACGGCTCAGCCCCCTTGTAACGACTCGCTACGTCAACGATTGTCAGTGCGTACTTGTACGTTTTGCGACCGACGCGATCGTGAGGGAGAAACAGGAGATCCGCTTGGTGAACTTGGTTCGGCACCGGCACGTCGAATTTCGGCCGCGGAATATTGTGAGGCGCGGGTAAATAGATCTGCCAGATGGCCTGCTTCTTGAGCCATTCCTTGACAGCGTTTTCTGAAACCTTGGTCGCCGCCGCGAGGTTCTTGATGGCCGCGAGTCCCTTCCAGTAGCCGCGTGGACTATAGTATGTATTCGACAGCTTGCGCGTTAGTTTGGTATCAAGTTTGCGCGTGTTCATCGTATGCGAAGTATTCTAATATATCGGACAATCTCCAACATGCCCTCGCCAGTTCGTCCGGTAACTGCGTCGTTAATAATAAACCTTTGTTGGAAGTACAATTGCGATTGTCGCTGCAGCCCCAATCGCGTTTGGGTTGGAACAGGAGAGGGAAATCTAATTCATCCAATCTCCAGGATTGGTGGAGGAATCTAACATCCGCTTTGCGAAAAAGGGTGGCCGCTTTTTCGTCCTCGCGACAATCTCGGGCCAGACGAATCATACTCTTTGCACCAGGTAAACGATGTTTTTGGGCAGTGTAGCCTACATCGATCATAGCGTCATAAAGTTCGTCAACTAACATCGTTCTATATATATATTTTTATAAAAAAAAAATTGTTTTAATTAATTAATTTAAAATCTCGATTGAATATAATAGCCGGTGAGACCCACCACACCCATTCCCACGATGATGAACGCGATCTCGCGGTCCTTTTGGGGCTCTGACGGTACATAGAAATCTGAAAGTTGGGGCTCGGGATCCATTGGATCGAGAATTTTGTGCGGATATGCCAGCGCGTACTCGCGGTTGGCTTCTTCAACGTTCTGAAAAGTTTGCGCGGCGTGATTTTCGCGGCGAAGCTCTTCATTGACCCAGTCCAGATGGGCGGTTCGTTTTTTCGACCATGCTTCCTTTGCGCTATTGAGTTGTTCTACAGCTAAAATCATGACGCTTTACGCTCCTCATCCACGTTCGAGCTTTTCATTTTAGAGATATAAAGTTGCTACCGCTGAACGCCAATGCGTTTACAAGCGCACCACCTACTATTACTGCGATTGAAGCCATTTATTTCCATATATTAACTGGTAGAATTCCAGCTTTAACTAGATAATCTCGGGTCCAAACTGCGGCCGCTACATCTAAGGTCGCGAGCCCTACGTCTCTCACAGTAAAGTCCAATTTGGGAGCGGTTCCTCCTAGGGCCATCTTTGATAGTCGAGCATACCCGATACTGAAACCCGATATCACCACGGCGTGATAAAGCGCATTCACTAACATTTTACCATCTTGTTCAGCCATTGATATTATTGCATATAAAATGGGTCGCGATCAATGTTTAAAGTGGGGCGCATCCAAATTCAACATTGTTGATGATTGGTGTTTAGTAACTTTCTTCTGAACACTGGTGGTGGTTCTGGTATTTCCACACGCACAGGGCACCAACAACTGCCAGACCACCACCAACAACCCAACTCCAATTCACGAATTTGGGTTCAATCGGATTCGCCCAACTCCAACGGTAGTTGGTATTGGTGACAAATTCTTTGAATTTGAGTGTGCTTCCAATTCGTGAATTGGGGGTGTTGTTGTACTCAACTCTGTATTTCAGATGTTTTGCTGTCTCCGTCCCCAATCTCGATTGGAGTTTAGCCTCTCGAAGCTCGGCGAGTATTTTATCTTGTTTAACTTTTCGGGTGGCAGCCGCCGCCCGCCCAGCTGCCTGTCTTTTGGGATTTTTTATATGCGGTATGTCATCCAGTGGCGGAGTAACACTCTGGTTCGATTGTGTTGGAGCAATCTGGTTCAACTCCGTCACTCTCGTGGGTGTGTCTTGTGTCATCATTTTCAAAATTATATTTTGTATTAATATTAGAGCTTATAGTTCGTGGGCATATATGTCCAAATTGACAGTGTTTACCCGTGGTCAACGCGGTTGTTAGTGGAGCTAAGTACATTCCAAACTTGTGATAAATTGAGCAGCATGCCGTTCTAAGAGTGTGTCCTATAAAAGGGTCAGTCTCTAGATCGTGAATCAACCCTTCGGTGTTTGGTATAGGGAGAAGTCTACTAACGGCGGTAGCGTACAAATGAATAGCCGCCGATCCAAGAGTTTTTGTCATCTCTGCTCCCAATTTGGATTCGTATCGCGCATACATTTATCGATCTCCGCATCTGACATCTTATCCACCTGAAAAACTGAGAGACGCCTACCGAGATAATGCTCCGATTGTCCCCCAGCAACCAGCGCAGCTAGCCGCTCTCGTCGCGCCGCATTTTCATTTTCATTCGGAGTCGTTGCACTCAACCCAGATCCCGATTGCTCTGTCGGATCATTATTGTTGGCAGTCGGAGTTGAGGTTTCTTCTATTAGCTGATCGAGAAGTTCGTCGCAGTTCATTTTTCTTAAAATTAATTTAACTATTCTAACAAGTCTCATCACTTTAACATATTTATTTATTACAAAAATAATAAATGCGCACCACCCGATACTTATGATCACCATTATGCTCGCAACAAAGCTCGCAGCGGAGCACCAAATTGTTAACATTGTTAACCATTGTTCAGTATTTGTTCAGCATTATTCAGCATTTGTTCAGCATTTGTTCAGCATTTGCTAAGCATTGTTCAGCAATTGCTAAGCATTGTTCAGTATTTGTTCAGCAATTGCTAAGCATTGCAATAGCTTATTACTTTGCAATTTTCCTAATTTTTTCAAAATCGTTAGATTTAGTTGATAACTTTATAAGCAGTTGGTTGATCAGTCTTTAGCAGAAGCTTGGCGTGCTTAGTTTTCGAAAGTATCTGTCGAACCTCCAGGCGCTCCTCGCGCGTTGGGATAACGTCATTCTCTCGAAGACAGTCATCGAATGAGTCTCGGTCCTTGCAGTGAAAGAGGGCGACCCATTTCGTTTGCTCGCGCAGATCCTTGAGGACGGCGTTGTATTTTTGAGTGGATATCCATACGCTTTGCCTCGCATGGCGGCCAGAAAATGCGAGCTCGGAGAGCATGTCCTTCTTTTTGGTCATCGCCGCCTTGGCTGAGCAATCGTCAATCACGTATAGGGTGGGCTCGCCCTGAAATATTGGTATAAACCACGCAACCAATCGTGAAGCCTATCACCGGGGTCAATAACGTATACCTCAGGGTCGGTCCATATCCACGGGCACCGCTGATAAGTATCGTTGTGCCGCACAGTGGGACATAGGATCACAATGTGACGAAAGGCATCGCGGTAGGATCCCTCGAGTAAGTTGAGGATGAAAACCGTTTTTCCACATCCTGTCTGCCCACATATTATGGCGGAGTGAGCATCTCCAATCGTGAATTGGTATTGATTGCTAGATTTCTTAATTTTTTCAAAATTATGTATTAATAAATCGTTAGATGATTTTTTTATTAATAAATCGTTAGATGATTTTTTTATTAAATCAGTAGATCGCTGATACGTATCGACCATCTTCGATGTTGAGTTGTGCGTCTGTAATTATATATAAGTACACGTTCAATGGCCCGGCTCCGTCCGCCTCTTTGGTTATCTGGATCGTCACACCCTCACTAGCGTTCTCAACTTGGCGTCCGCTACCGTGTATTTGGTCATCGTCGCTGGCTCGCATGTCTAGCCATAACGCGTATTTGGTATTCAGGAACTCCGCGAGGGAGACGGCGAGAGATGCAGGTCTTTAGCAACTGCTGCAACCTCCGGAGAGCGCTTAGATCCGGCAGCAAACTGCTTTCTTACTTCATCCCACTGCTGGTGCGCGCGAAGACCCGCGCTGTAGAGTTGATTGGGGACTCCCTCGATCGTCACCTCTACCTTCGTGATTTTGGGGTTATAGAATCTGTCGGTTTTTCTAGCACCGAACGCGAACCGAGCATCCTCGAACAACATCAGTATACCTTTCATCGAGCGGGCGGGTACGTTGACGTTAATATTCCACAATGTGTCGCTTTTGTTTTTCGGCATCTTGCGATGGCGAAGAACTCGGTCGTAAAGTATGGCAACGCGCCCGGCGTACTGGGTTCTGATCAATCGCGCTAGTTCGGGCATCGTGACCATGTCGTACTCCAGCGAAACATTATCGATCGTATACGTCGATAACTGGTCGGTGGCTATGAGAACTCGGCCGTAGTCGTTGAACGTTAGTTCGTATTCGAGGCGGTCAGCCAAAGCACTCTGATAGTAGGGCATGTGACTCTCTAGCAACTCAAAGTCGAGCGGAATGTAGAAGCGGTTGCCGTAAGCGCCCGCGACCGCGTTGTCACTCGCGTTGTTATCTGCCTTGTTAGCAGCCCCGATTCTAAGTTTGGTTACGTTCTTATTTTTTGCTGGTGTCAATACCTTGATAGACAGCGTTTTCAAGCTCGTGTGACGTCTTCCACAGGTCCTGATAGCAATGGTAGACGTCGCTGTCATCGATCGACATCACCTCATTACCAGAAATCTTTATCATAGTCTTCTTGACTATGGCGCGACCCAAGTTCTGAACGACGGTTCGGTCCGCGTCCGTCGACGTTAGCGAAATAGTGAAAGCGAGGCGAACAGTACCCGGAACAATGACGTCGTTAGCTCCGAGGTTGGGGAAGCGGACTAAGAGCTGCTGGTTCTGGTCGATCGTCGATGGGTTGTTCGTAATAACGACACTCTGTCTCACGCCTTTTGCCCCGAGGGGCTCACGCAGTCTGCGGTATGGATTGAGTTTGCGACCGTATTGACTGATCGAAGACATAATTAATTTTTTCAAAATTATTGAAACTATTAAACCTGTATGGTTTTGTCTTTAATAGATAATTAATTTTAAAGAAATTATATAGATGGCTGATTACGATATTAACATGGATAAAATAGGCAGAGACGATTTCGTCGATGATATGATGATGATAACGAAACGCCCTTCATAGAGACTCCAGTTCCAATCCAATCGCAATTGGGGGAAATAGGTGGCGCTACCAGCAGCGTTGGTCAAAGTCAGGAATTACTTGAGGGAGCTGTAAACGACTACTACAACAATTTGTCAGAAATCGGTCTGGTCCCGTCTGTCGGTCGCGACTACTCCAAGTTCGAATTGGATATGCATGGTAGGTTGCGACTAAAATCATCAAATCTCCCAATAATCAACACGAATACCGTAAACCCCTATCGCTAAACACCATTGCCGGAAACCGGGGGGCGGTGGCGAAATCATAAAGAACGAACTAGGATTTCCAGATTGGACGCGTGGTAAAAACAATTGTGCCGGCCCGCGCTGTAGAGGCCCTACAGTCTACCGACGAAACTATAGCGAAGACGGCCACCGCGATAGAAACGGTTGATCTCAGCGAGGTCCCTAAAATAGCCACCGACGTTATTAACACGATGGAGACCACGTTCAGCGTGCAATCACAATTGGGAAAAATACTCAACGATGACCCACCGTTACCTCTTCGAGAACTCCGTGGACTCGATAAGGCTCTACAAACGGTCCGGGCGAACTGGTCCTTACCTCTCCAAACTCACGGCGCTGGATGAACATATCGCGCTAGAAGAAAGAAAACTGGAGGAAGCCGGTGACGATAGAGAATCTACCGAGCGGATCAACAAACTCCTGCGGTCTTTGCGGGATGAAAGAGAAGCTCGCTTGGAGGCCGCCTCGGCTAACCGTGAGGCTCTCCGCACACAAATAAGTCGGATCCGCGAATCAATCTCGAGGTCCTGCACGAGGAGACGACACTCGGTGAGCGTCTTCGCACTCTGTTCAGAGAGCAGGGCGTCACGATAGCAAGCATCCTCGTTGCTATCGCATGACTATATCGACCATAGTTCTAGCTTTCACTGCTGGTGCGGCGCCACCACCCGCTCCAGCACCAGCACCAGCACCAGCACCCGCTCCATCCGGTGGAGCCAAGGAGTGGGTAAAAAAACAACTAAAAGCCCTCGCCAGTCTTCTAGCTAAATTAGCTGGAAAGGCGGCTGCCGCACTACCTGGACTGATCGGAAGTATCGTTTCTTACTTGCTATCTATATTATCAAAAACGGCCGGATGGCTAGCCAAAAATACCTGGGCTTTAATCGTGGCAATCGCTGGTCTCCTATTATTCTCTGTCAGAGAGTTCCTACAACCAAAGCGTAAATAATCCGATCGCCACGAGGGCGATGACGAGACCCAATTTCTCCTCCTCGTGTGTTGTGCTTCCAATTTCATCCAATCTACGATTGATTTGGTGTTTCTCCAATCGCGATTGGTCTGTTGATGGATTTCGATGGTTCATCCAATTTACGAATTGGGGGTACTGGGTTCGATTTACGAATTGGGGAGGTGTATCCATTTTGTGTTTTATGAAATCGGTTCCACTGTTGGGGGTGCGCTTGATGATATCCGTATTCACGTTCCCGTTGCGGCCATTTTTTGATTGACGGTGGCGATTACGATCTGATTATTGTAACCGTCAACCGGGTCGTCTCGTAGTATCATATTGCTCGGCGCCATATAAAGACCTATTCCAAATACATAGTCTACTGGGTGCTGGCAGTCTGCAAAACGTCTTGATAATTCTGGATTGCCTTCTCCAGGTCCACCCTAGCTGAGATGGCGTCCTCTACAAGTGCCAAAATTGTTTTTGTGCATCAAACGCTGTTCCCATGCCCAGTATAGAACTGCGAGTTTGTTTTTGTGCACCTAGTATAGCCCACACATATGTACGAATGGAGTCGTTGAGGCGAGTAACCCCGGCCTGCGTGAACCCTAGACCCGTATCTAACATAAATGTACCCCACGCGTTCTGAACCTCAGCAGCCTGCTGTATGTAATCGACGTGAGCCAGTTTCGGAGGTAACATTTTACAAGAAAACACGCCACAGTGTCGACCTCCAGACACTTCCGTCCCGAAAGTCATAGTCGCGGGGTCAAAATTCCCGGTTCGTTCCGACTGACGATGTGGTCACCGGAGTGATCGTGTCTAAAATCAGTCTGTGTCCAATTCCCGGACTGGCCGTGAATGAGAACGTCCCCGAGGCCGGTGCTGGTAGGAAATGCTTTCTGTCTCCAGTCCGCGTCTTTTGAAACGTAAAATTCGTTACACAGTCTTTCAAAGGCCATACGGTTATATGTGTTTGGAAATGGGATCCCAGGCGTCGTCTTGAGGTAGTGAAATACCTAGTTCTTTGAGAATCCTCCTAATAGTATAATACACGTGAAAGTTTGTAGACACTTCGGAGCATGACATTCTTGGATGTCAGATGGTCTTTATATGAAACTCCACACCCGGCTGTTTGCGCACCATACAGCGAAATTTATTTGGTTCTGCCAAAACTGCATCGTGTTGCTTTCCAGCCGTTTACCACCTCCATCGTAGTAATCTTGGGCAACCTATATTGTTCAAAGATGTTAGGGAAGTTGGTGGCAAAGCCACTGTCCGGTCTAACCGTTACGGTTGGGTGTACAAGGCGGTTAACAACGTCTTTTTGTGTGTATTTACCTCCGACCGCGTACTTTACATTAGAGTTAAAGCTAAATGCTTTGGTATCCATTGAAAGATATTATTATGTTTGCTACTATAACTAATGTTCAAAAAGGGAGTTGTGAACTTCAAAAATTAATAGACAACTGCTGCGGAAAACGCCGGGTAGGCCTTAGATCAATCACCTTCACGGTTGGATGGCAGAATGTGGGGAAGAGTGAAGGGTTTTACTATGTGAAGGATGGACAACAATTAGGTGTAAAGCTGCCTCACGGACTGTGGGGAATAAGACAGCTCAAAGATTTTGTCAACTCAGAGCTTGACGGTATAATCAACCTCACAGTATCGAATGCTACCGGGCTCACAACAATGATCATCAGCAGTGATGTAGTGGTCTCCCCAGGGTTGGGTATTCAACTCGGTTTTAGAGAGACATACTCCTCAAACAAAGGAGTGTTCACCCCGGGTGAGTACGTCGGTGATAACCCGGTGGACTTCACCTTCACGAAAACTCTCAGGGTGCACCTGGATCGGGTGAACACATCGTACACACGATAGACGGATCCCCCAGCACATTACTGAAAACTGTGCCCGCCAGCGATTGTTTCTATGGCGAGACTGTAACGTTAGACTTCCCACACCCAGAGATGAAAGTTTTGGAATCGGGACACATCCACGAGTTGAAGATTTATATTCTTGATGATAAGGGCGAGAGTTGAAGAACGATTACCCGATTTCGGTCGTCCTAGAAATTTCAAATTAATTAATTTTAAGAAAATTATTTAGAATTAAACGCATGTTCGTAATATATATTATCAACATTATGAGTATATACGGACCAGGTAGTTTCTTCCGATTGGGTGACAAATTCAAATAATTTGGAACCTGCAGAAGGGGGATTCATCCCGACAGAGGGCGACTTTTTAACTACCCAAAAAACAAAGGCCTATTGAATATAGAACTATATCGAGGGCCACGGACGAGATTCACAAGAGTCTACTATCACAACTTAGAGAATATGCCCTGGCTGTGAATACACAAAGTCGTGAAGAAACGCATACGGAACTAAACGAACTAGGTAAAAAAAATAACCAAATTTAGAAAGAGGCCCGGTTGGGGATTGATAAAGCCCGAGAAGACCGTAAGGCTGACATTACGGAGGTTTATGATGCGTTGCGCTTAGAAGACTCTCTCAGCAAAGAAGCTACACTTGCTGAATTAGACGGGAAAATAATCGATTTTCGAAATGAGGCCACGTCGGGTATTGAGAAAGCACGAGAAGACCACCAGGCGGACCTTATGAAGGCTTATGAGGTGTTGCGCTCAGAGGACTCTCTCATCAGAGAAGCGGCACTTACTGAACTAGATAAAAAAATAACCAAATTTCGAAAAGAGACCCGGTCGGGTATTGATAAAGTCCGAGAAGACCTAAAGTCCGAGAAGACCACCAGTCGACCTTGCAGAGGCCATTGCGGAGGCTTATGATGCGTTGCGCTTAGAGAACTCTCACAGCAAAGAAGCGACACTTACCGAACTAGATGGAAAAATAGCCGAATTTCTGAAAGAGACCAGGTCGGGGGTTGAGGGGGTCCGAGAAGACAACAAAGAGACCATTGCGGAGGCTTATGGGGCGTTACGCTCAGAGGACTCTCTCAACAGAGAAGCGGCACTTACTGACCTATATGAAAAAATAACCGAATTTAAAAAAGAGACCCGGTTTGATCTTGATGGAGTCCGAACGGGTATTGATAAAGCCCTAGAAGACCACCACCAGGCGGATATTACGGAGGCTTATAGGGTGTTGCTCTTAGAGGACTCTATCAACAGAGAAGCGACACTTACTAAACTAGATGAAAAAATAACCGAATTTCAAAAAGAGACCCGGTCGGGTATTGATAAAGCCTTAGAAGACCACCAGGCAACCATTACGGAGGCTTATGATGCGTTGCGCTTAGAGGACTCTCTCAACAGAGAAGCGACACACTTACTGAACTAGATGAAAAAATAACCGATAAACTGAAACATGATCGTATAGCCGCGACCAAAGCTCTTGAGGAGGCCTCTTATGAGATTCGTACTGAGGCATATAACGCAAACAATGCGCTTGCCGGAATAGTGAAAACAATGAAAACACCAAAACGTGTCATAACAGTTTGGGCTGAGAAGCGGGGCCCATTGGTTGTGGGGCACTATGAATATTCGTTCGGTGCCAAAGCGAGTAATAAATATGGGGGATACACTATGACAGCTGCAGGTGAAGTTATCCAAATGGCGGTCTGCTCGGTGTTAATGCTAATGGTAAACCTGTGGGCGCGGTCGCGATAAATATTGTAGTAGATGGGGAAGAACGGGGGGTTGGAGTCACTAAAATCTGGAGATAGTTCGACGGTGGTTTCGTTCTCCGGTGATGATCGAATTAGACTTTTTTTCCCAAGGTAGTGTTATTAACTTTGTTACGAAAATCGGTGACTCAGAGAGTTCTTCCACTATTGTCTCATTGTTAATTGAACTTATTGTGTAAAATACTAATATATTGAAATAAATTTAACTATGAACGAATCACCGCTTCCAATTGTCAATACCGATCCACCAACACTGTATCCAATCTCAATACCACCCCAACACTTTCAACTCTCAATACCACTCCACCAACACTGTATTCAATTAACGTTAACAAAAAAGTTCATGATTTTAGGTTGAATAATATCGTCGCTATGCAGGATATTTTAGTTAGAGAATGTGCAAATAGAAAAAGACACTCTAATAAATATAGGCGCGCGGCAAACATAGCTGAAGCATCTAGTACGGTTCTGGCAAGTGTTTCTGTGTTGTGTGGGGCGGGGACTGCTGCAACGCTATCTACAATTGTAATGATTCCACTTGCAGGGGTTTTGAGTGGAATTACCGTTTTATCTGGAACACTTTGTATGGTAATTAGGGCGGCGGGTGGAAAACTCGAGAAAAAAAGTAGAAAACATGATAGAATATCCGTTCTCGCTAGGTCTAAGAAAAATAGCATCGACGTTATGGTGTCCAAAGCGTTGGCCGATAAGAAAATATCAAATTTAGAGTTTGAATCCGTGGTGGAAGAAATGGGGAGATATGAAGAATTAAAAAATGATATAAGGATCAAGGCGCGCGCCACCATGCCAAAAATTGAGTGTACTGATTGGGATAAATTTAGGGTAAAACTTGGAAATAAAGTCGGAGGAAATGTTACAGCACCATTGTGATATTTTAAAAAATAATTTTTCTAATTTTTCTTAATTTTCTTAATTAATTCTTTAGAATTATCAAAATTATTAATTATTTACACTGAAAATTATAAATTCAGTCGAGGATTACACTATACACACCGTCTGTGTAATTGATACACTCGGCTCTGTTTACCTTGCTATTAATTTACGCATGGTTCATAACCCGTGTAATTGAAACATTGTCGTAATTGATAATTGTACAACACTAGGTAATGTTTATCATAACAGCCTACATGGTCGTGTGGGTTAAGGAGATAATCTATAGAGACGAGGGTCGTGGGTTCGCGCCGTGGTTGGAGCTAAACATTTTTTATTTTTTATTTCTATCCCTACAAATGTGGTTTTAAAAAAAATAATTAATTATTAATAATTTTGATAATTCTAAAGAATTAATTAAGAAAATTATTAATAATTAAAAAAAAACAACAAAAAAAAACAAATGTTTAACCGAGGCTCGAACCCGCGCCAGCAAAACCCTTCTGGGCCCACCCGGCTAGCCATCTTTTTTTTGTTTTCTTTCTCTTTCTCTTTCTCTTTCTCATCTCATGGCTAGCCGGGTGTAATAGCTACCCGTACAGTACACCCCCATCTATCAGCTGATCTAGGAATCAGTGTCGAAATTCTAGGCAACCTTGGAGTGTCTGCACGGAAGCAAGTGCCTGCACGGAAGCACTGAGCGCTCATTTTATCCAGGGGCTCCCCTCCCCCCCAGACAAATTATTGTTGTTAATTTACATATATTAAGCTAAAACCGTGTTTGTGCAATACCAAATATTTACTCGTTTATTTTTATTTGTTTTATATATAACAAGTTCATTTTTTATTTAATAATATAGGTTATAACGTTCTAAATTATTAAAAAGTAAAATTAGAAAAATAAAAAACATGACAACCAATAAGAATGTAAGAAATACTTCCGGAATATCGATAGCGGGTTGTGTAATACACCCACGTGTGTGTAGTATATATTACAGTAGTATAGAGGGATTCAAAATGATACCACTATTACAGTGTGTTTATGTTTCATCCTGGAAGACGTAATCGTGTAATCTCTCTATAAAATGGACACCTAATTTACATGTTCATAACACATGTAATTGGAACATTGTCGTCTGCTTGGTGTGATTATAACATAAATTAGTTCTGTTCAATAATTTTCAATTTCTTCTAATAATTTTCCAATTTCTTCGTTAAAAGCGATATTGTAGAAACGCATATCCGTAAACGAATCTTTGATTTTAAACTGTTTTATAAAATTAGTTTGATAATGTTTCGGTAGTGTTTCTCCGATCCTATTTAGTCGCTTCATTATATAAATTTGATACTTATACCGGCGACATAATTGCCGGTTAATATTGTAAATGCAACGTTTTTATCGCAGCGTAATAAATTACGCTGATATTTCATGTATTCGATATCACATAGTATTGTCATTTTACCGTGTTTTTAATACTGTAGAAACAACAGCGTAAAATCCTTCATCCAAATCATTATAAACGTCCAATTCGTTGTGTATTTTATTATCCATTTTGTTATAATATTTTATTATAACCTATTAAATTTATATGTTCAATTGGACGTGAAAAAAACATGATGTATTTATGACACCAAAATTTTGAATATTTCGTGGGACAATTTCCTCGTTAACTAATTTTTTTGATTTTTTGGGGGTGGTGGGAATAGTATAGAGGGTTATAAATGATACCATCGTTAGGTGGTATCATTTTGAATCCCTCTATACTTAAATTTACTGTCTGAAAAACATTATGTTTTTTTTTTTCACGTCCAATTTTTAGTGGGAGACAATTTCCTCGTTAACCAATTTTTGATTTTTCGGGGGGTGGTGGAGTAGTATATAGGGTGGAGAAATGATACCCTCGTTAGGTGGTATCATTTTGAATCCCTCTATACTACTCCAGGTCCTCGCCACACCAGAATCACATGGCCCCTCCCAAAAGCAGTAGGATCAGTAATAACCTTACTACTTTTAAATTGGGCAATAACCCAATTCAACTCCCAGGTAACAAAAGAGCCGAAGACAAAAACGTACCTGAGGGCCAAACCAGGCAAATCGTGATTCCTATAAGGAGGAATCCCTACCGTTAATTTACGCCGTCTCGTTCACCCGACCAACCACCCACTAGAGTATTATGATTTATGAACAAAAAATGTTATGTTTCACAAAGTATGCTTCATAGTAGTATCAGAAATGCAGTCAACTCCCATGTTTGTCACATTCTATGATGGGAAAATAAAGCCAAACCCGATATATGATTTGATGAAATAAAATGATGCGTTTTGTTATTACGTCATATTCAACCCAAACGTGAAATATATTGTATATCTGAGACACAGTGCCTTTAAGGTAAAGTATGTTAACGTTACACAACCGAATGAGGTCACGTGTAGGATTTCTAGGAAGGCAACAAAGGAATACAAATATTTATAGTAACAAAAGGACACGGGTTGAACTCGATCATACACATATATTATGACAACTTAGTCTGACAAAACAATGGCTGTGACTGGAGAAATAGGGCTTACGGTATTTCCGACCAGTGTAGATCCAGATCAGCCTGCGCATTCGCGCAGTCTGATCAGGACCTACGCTGATCGCTATTCAGATCAGTATCTACACTGGCCATCAATACCATTCGCCCCATTTTTCCAGAATGATGCAAATGCTGTTGTGGAAATGTTACATCGTACACATGTAAACATGTAAAATTACACGGCTCATGGGGGCTGTCCCCGACCCACCATAGACATATGACGGGTATAATAAAGACATACAAGATTCCAAAAGGAAAAAAAAAGACAAAATAAATGAAGTAAATGTTGTCAGGAAATGTTGACAGAATTTTCAGAACACACACAGAAGGTCAATTCAAAAATGTTTGTCAACTTTCAACATCATTTTTTATTTTATTTCTTTTTCTTACCAAAACTTGCTTTAATAACACGTATGTATAGAGTCCTGCCGAACTACCACGACGTATATACGCGAAGTCCGGGTTCGGTCAAAAATGGTCAAATATCTGCAGGACTATTATGTGCCATTTCCAATGGAGTCTGGTCTGTCGCAATAGCAGAAATGGTAAGGTGTAGTTTGTGGTGACATGTCGCGAGTGCATTGAAATACAAAAATGTCCCGGTATATGAATAGTATAAATGTTCTGCTTGCAATGTGCCTTCAACCACAGGCGATGGGCATGTTGATAAGATAGTGTCAGTGCTCCAGATAAGGAATTAGTAATTGAGTATTGTCACTCCATCATTTCTGAAGCAATTGGGTATTTCAAAAGTTTAATTGTGTAAAATAGAATCACACCACTGTTCACACCACTGTTCGCATATATTGAATAATTTGCTTCTAAATGAAAACACATATTGGTATGGAAAAATAAGAAATATGCTATATTTGTGGTTTGTTTATTGTTTTCTGTAGCATGATAAAGATACCACACATTGCTTTTTGATACTCACTACTTCGGATTTCAATTGGGTTTTTGGCAATTTTAATTGGGTATTTACGCAAATACGCACCTTATCTGAAGCTCTGTAGTGTATTATACTTGTTTAGACATGAACATCCAATAGATAAACTGTTAGACCGCCTGTACTGTCAACCGGGGTAGAATTCAGAACACTATCTACAAAATCAGTTGTAGGTGCTGTTGCTGTTCCTGTTGCGGGTTCGAATCCTGAGTGGACAGTGAAAAGCTTACATAATAATTTAATTATTTGTCTGATGATGATCCTAATGTCAGGTAGTGATATGATGCCCCTGCTTGTGACTCCATGGAAGATAAATAATTCAAATAACGTATAGCACAGTAACATTTGCAAATAAAACAGTAAGAAACAAGATGTTTGTGACTTGACCCATATTCAAGGTGTATGATCACGTGGTACTGACAACAAGTACTGAAATTTCCAGAATCCATCTGATTCAAACTACATATTCTTTTATAGTGTCCTTATTACGTAACGGTTTTTGATGAAATATGACGCAACAAACGCGTCTTGTTAAGCTGCATTTGGTGGTTTCTGTATTTTCGCCCAAACTTTTGTCATTTTTGCGAAGAATCGATTTCCGTGTCTCCGACACGGAAATCGATTCTTCGCCATAACTACATAATTATTTTCCAAACTCCATGAACCAGAAAATACAGCTCTTGAAGACGCGTTTGCTGCGCCATATTTCATCCAAATCCGTTGTATATTAAGGAAAATATAAACAAAATACTTTCTTCAGAAATGGGCGACGTTGTTGTTGTTTAACAACGTGATCATGCACCTTGATATTAAGGTTACTGTGATTTCATTCATTTTAATCATGGCTCAATTTTCGTCATCTTCGTCAATGACCGGGATGACAAATTTGTCGCTCCAATAATAATGTAACTGTCATATTGTCTTTAAATTCTTTTAAAGTGAATCAGCCTGTTAAAACCACAGAAAAATACCGGTAATTGAACAATAATGCATGTGCGAGTCTCACCGTCTCTTATATTCTTATAGAATGTATATTGTACATGTACCAGTATTGTTTTGTTGTTATGTATTTTTATGATGTACAGTTGATCAGACGTAAATAAACAATTGAACTGAACTGTATCCAAACCAGAAAATAATATCAGACTTATTTGCTTTCTGACCAATGTAAATACTGGCTAGGCGTGAACACCGGTATTTAGTAACCAAATTGCGATGTCCGCTAAAGTATTACATGTTTTACTTGAGTAAATGGAAAACATAGTAAGCCACAATGGCGGCATCTGTTTGAAATCTTCAAACTGACAGACAGAGTTTACGTGCTGATATTAAGTAAATAATAGTTGACATAATAAATGTTGGACCTGAAGAGATTGCAATTTTACTAACCTCGCTCGACATATTTAAGTCCTGGCGAATATGTAATTTGGAGCGCAATGACGAAAATTTGACCCTGGCGAAAATTAATGCTATCACAGTATACCTGTACACAAAGTTTTAGTAGATTCATTTAGACGACTTTCTCATGAACACGCTGGACACAGCCAATCTCCTGTTGGAGTTTTCTTCATTATCAGACATTTCATGTGGTACCATTGGACCCTGCATTCTTCGTTGTCACACCTGACCATTTTACCTGCAGATTTTCGCCGACAGCTACACCATAGCTCTTCTTTCTGTTGAATAAATGGCAATAAATCACTTTCTGTAAAGTACTATTTTAACTTATTCCCCACTTCTGGAAATGGGAATATGACATATATATGTAGCTACGGGTATCTGTGCACTTGACAAACATCTATTAGTAGAGTTTAGGGTTAAAGTTAGTGAAGTTATTATTCTATAGACATTATCATTACATTTCTCCCATACTAGTTTGTGTGCATAAGTAGAACTGCAGACGTTTTCAGATTGTCTTTTTGTTTTTGTTATTTGATACCAAGATTAACAAGAGTGCCGAAGGTCGTAATATACGCCTGTTGAAGCATAGCCAGTCAACAAATGTTAGATAACTCGCTGAAAATCAATAGGGTCCTTCCTACTGCCAATGTCAAACTTGTTAGCAAAATTGGTTCCTATGTGGCTTGTTATTTATTGCGCGGACACCGGTACAAAATGGGAAAATTAATATTTCTGCCAAGGGGAGAATATGGAAAAGCAATATGGTTCTACCTCTTGCCGTGATAAACATGTATATCAAATTACGAGTGCCCGCTATACAGGTATAGTCATTTAGTAATATTTATTTTACTGATAGAGACTCGCAGTGGTATCAGGCTATTTTCATATGCAAATGAGGCATGATATTTTTTAATTATTGATACTAATTAAATGTGTCTCCAGAAAAAATTATATTTTCGACAGATTATAAAGTATGATCATTGCCCATCAAAAAATGAATACAGAAAATAAACAGTAATGCCCATTACAAGTGTAAGTAAACACGGTTATCGTCCCTGATATCAGTGTGGGAATTTACGTCTGATATAAAATGTATAATAATGCCAATCAATACGTGGCGAAATGGTGAATGAATGTTTATTTTGCTATAAAAGGTCTCAGATGATGTCTCTGATATAAAGAACAGTTTGTGCCTCCTGAGTGGGCGTGTATAACTCTACTGTCTGTTTCAGGTTGGTCTACCAATTAACGTTTGGCTATTAAACACATTAAATCTAAAAAATGTATAAATGTAAGTATTTTCCAGCAATAACAAAAAAGTCACCCGCCCAAAAGGTTTAATGGATGAAATTACAACAAATATTGAATTTACTGTGAAAAAACTATTTTCTTATTGGAATTTAACATGCATGCTGAAAATAGATTTTTTTAAATAACTTCGAATTTGTGGGCCGATAGTCAAATTCTAACCTGTTTTCTCTTACTTCCATCATTTTCAAGCTATATAGTGAGTTTTCTCAGTCAATTTCCAAAATGTTCATTTATCGAATGTCATCGTCCCTCTGCCCCATGTTAAATTACCATCGGAATAATATTTGATGAAATTTCATCAATTCAAACATTGGGGAGGTTGAATTTTTTGTTATTGTGAAAAAGAACAATGTATTTACATTTAGTATTTTTAAATTTAAAATGACAGAAAGTTAATTTGCAGAAAAACCGGGAATAGGCAGTAGTTATTGTCAACTTGTATACCAAATTTGATTACAATTCGTGACATACTTTTTGCGTGGACACAGAATGCGAAAAATTATAAATGGCCGCCAAAGGGAGGCAAGTTATCATAAAAATTGAATAATCGATAGGCATCGTCTCGCCGTGATAAACATGTATACCGAATATTGGAAGTATAACGCTAGTTATTGCGTGGACAAGCAAGTTTCAAGTCCCTACCTATTACGGTTAAAAAGTTTTACTTATTACAAGAAATACGACGAACGGACGGACATACGGCCACTTTACGTCCAAAAGGGGAGATAATTTATGTCCCTAGGGTCGGATTTAAAATTGAAATTGATTTTCAGTATCTAACTTCAGTTATAAAGAAAATAATATATGTACCAAGTATGAAGCTCCATCTATTACGGTTTAGAAATTATACAACTTATATAGGCAAATTTGCAAAGGGACATCTGTGCATACACCTGTGATGAAAACAATATAGCCATTTTTCTACAAAAAGTGGGTATAATAAATGAATATTCCTGTAAAGGCACATGACCAATATGATTAATAAAGTGAAATGGTATTTAAATTTGTAAATTTGCACTATAATTCATATTTCTGAACTGTTACGTATATTAATGTGTCTAGTCTGGAAACTGTAGGTGGTATTGTAATATCTAGTAGTCAATTAATGATGCTTCAAAACGTTTGCCTCCTGCTACAATAATAGACTCTCAGTCTTATGGACTTAGTCCCCTTTTTCCAATCGTAGAAAGAAATCAGACGCTTGAAATAATCTGGAAATAATTATTGAGGGCAGATTACAAAAGAAAATTGTCTTAATACATATTATACCAACAAAATTATAGTCTGGTGAACAAAGTTTTTCTACAATTATTATACCCCCACAAACAAAGTTTGTTGGGGGTATATAGGAGTCAGCTTGTCGGTCGGTCAGTCTGTCGGTCGGTCTGTTGGAAATTCCCTTCCGCTCTATATCTTCTACACCCATGCATGGATTATCAAATGGCTTGGCACAAATGTTTCTCATGATGAGAAGGTGTGTCGCGATCAATAATCACGCACCTATGTCCAAGGTCAAGGTCACAGTTGAAGATCAAAGGTCAAACCTATCGAAATTCCCTTCCGCTCTATATCTTCTACACCGATGCATGGATGTTCAAATGGCTTGGCACAAATGTTTCTCATGATGAGAAGGTGTGTCGCGATCAATAACCACGCACCTACGTCCAAGGTCAAGGTCACATTTGAAGGTCAAAGGTCAAACCTATCGAAATTCCCTTCCGCTCTATATCTTCTACACCGATGCATGGATTATCAAATGGCTTAGCACAAATGTTTCTCATGATGAGAAGGTGTGTCGCGCTAAATAAGCACGCACCTACGTCCAAGGTCAAGGTCACAGTTGAAGGTCAAAGGTCAAACCTATTGAAATTCCCTTCCGCTCTGTATTCTACACCGATTCATGGATTATCAAATGGCTTGGCACAAATGTTTCTCATGATGAGAAGGTGTGTCGCGATCAATAACCACGCACCTACGTCCAAGGTCAAGGTCACAGTTGAAGGTCAAAGGTCAAACCTATTTAAATTCCCTTCCGCTCTATATCTTCTACACCGATGCATGGATTATCACACTATGCCCAGGATCAAGGTCACATACTTGATGCATTTGAAACCTTAACGCTCGGCTAAATGGCTTATAATAAAAAATGCCTCGTTTTCTTTGGCTGCCAGTGGGGGTATTCATGTGCCGACAGGCCACATTTCTAGTTTTAATTATTTCCCAATGTCACAATGAAAATGTATTGCTATGGATGTATGTATTTTCAAAACTAAAAACGTTATCTTTCACAAATTCTGCTTCCTGGTACCAAAAACAAATCATTATAATTATAGTTGATAAAAAACACACATACTGACTATATGACAGAATCAGACATCTCATTCAATAATTAGGATACAATTAAAGAAAGAAAAAACATTAGCTAAATTTGGACAAATAAATAAACTGTTAGTTTACTAACGGTAATACCTGCTCACTAACATTATGTGTTTAACTTACCGATCCGTTTATTTAATGTAGCTTCTGTTAGAATTTATTTATAAAATAAAAAGCAGATAACAATGATGCATCAACGTCAACATTTTGATGAAAACACCTCCACAGTCGAGAGACAACTCACAGTGATCACTAACTTAACCCAACATAATTTTAAAGCTGACCAATGACAGCCTATGACACATTCATGAGCCACATATACCATGTATACTGGTTTAAACCGGTTTGAAGATTGTCAGCAGCAGCACATGGGGGTCGTAAAACCATAAATCACAAACTTACTGGAAACTTACTGGTCTTTGATCTTGTTGATTTCCCACCAATTAAGAAGATCAATAATTCTGTGGTCAGCAGCTGTTGTTTGACAGGGTACACCTGCAGAAATAAAGGAATGTCAACGCGCTGATAGAGTTTGAAATATCCATGTTCTAGTGTCTGTCTCATGTTGAATGTTTTGTATAAAAGATAGGAACAATTATAAAACTTTTCAACAACTTTTCAGTGGGTGGCAGGTGGGAGCACGCGATGGGTAATTTAACGATCGGGGTTCATCCTTACCGGAATCCTGACTGGAGACCCGGTTTGGCCCTCACATACGTCTTTGGAATTTTGTATGTGACAGTTGAATCTGGATATACCCCTAATCAGGGCTCAACACTAAGGCACGTCCGACCGACCGAGTCTAGTAAAAATTTGGTGCGGTCGTGTAAATTTTCACGGAATACCATTGTCGGTAGCCCGACTGGTCGTGTTCCAATTTGACCAAAGTCTCTGCCAAAAATGTCAGAAATAAAACAGTGATACATGTAGTTCACCTTTTATTTTTCTGGTAATAACAAATAAAATTTCCAAAAAAAGATCGCTGATTGACAGTTCGAAAATAGTTTATTTAAAACTCCAGGCGGACTTGTTTGCCTAGGCTTCGGGTATGATATTTGTAGTAGGCCTCTACATGTATTTCGTACCCAAACCAAAACGTACCCATCTTAAACAGTGGGATCAATGCTAGCTACCAGCGAATATGATAATTAAATGAGGGAATTTAAAATTCTGTGTGCTTTGATGTACGTCTCTAGTTCGTTCAGTTTTTTGGCTGGAAAGCTTAAATATATTATCAACAATGCAAACCTCAATACTGCACACCATTATGATATTTTGATGTAATTTTGACCAGATCCCGATAAATGAACCAAACTAAATCATAAAAATCAAGTCCGGAGTAAAGCGAATTTACATAAGAAGTAGAACGATCTACGATTGGTTGATGATGCTTCATTCGCCAAATACAATCTCTGATTGGAAGCCGTCTGAAATGGATTACAGTCAAAACAGCCCCTGGTCAAAACGACCCCAGGTCAAAACGGCCCCCCTAAATTGGTCAAAACGGTCCCCGGTCCAAAATAAATGGTCAAAACGGCCCCCCCCCCCCAAAAAAAAAATAAAATAAATGAGGTATAGTTTTTATTTTATGTATTTATAAGTTAGAGTTTTTGATAGTATATAGTTTGTATGTAGTATAATGAATAATAATGATAATTAAAATAATTTAATAAAACAACGCAAAAATTGTGTTATATTACCGCATTTTATCCGTATTCGTTACAAAATATTTTCATATTTTTCGTGAAAATCGCTACGCGATGTCACTAGCATGATGGTCAGTTATATTTTATGGCCCATATATCGTCAAAACGGCCTCCAAAAAAATGAGGTATAGTTTTTGTTTTATGTATTTATAAGTTACGAGTTTTTTTATAGTTTATAATGAATACTAATAATAATTAATATTAAAACAACACAACAATTGTGTAGCGGAAAAATGGAGAAATGTCATATTTTTGGTCAAGTGTATGATTAAGCCATCTGAGAATAAAATAATCATTACGAAACCTTCGTTCCATATCAAATAAATTCCCAAGTTATGACAGGACCATCGTGGCTGCGTTCACAATTGATATTGGTGCAGTTTAGTAATCATTATAATGACAACCACAGTCGACCATTATTTCACAGTGTAGAAGTTGGTATAGTTTATACCTACAGTATTTAAGCTATATTGGTTACAACCACTAGAAGGTACCGTTATTGTATAATTTCCTTCTTCAGTCTGGGACATATCGCATTCTTTACACCGGTAAACCATGTCAATTACCGTAGCCAATTTCTCTCCCAGGACGTGATTACATGCGTATCAAATACCCGATTGTGAAATTAGCACCGTGTCGCTTGCACGCTACATGAAAACAGACAATACGGTATTCAGCTGTGCTCCGTAAGCAGTAAGTAATTGTCTTTCAAATAGACAAAGGGCGAATATTTCCCTTTGATCTGCAATATCGAACTACATGTACGTGCCAAAACAGTTGAAATGGCCATTTGCGGATTCTTATGTTGGTGATTAAAATATTACCAAATCCGTGACGGAACCTGTCATGTATCCAAGCCATGTGATTGTTTTCAAAAGTATTTATTACAAATTGTCATACCGAACATTATATGGCTCGTCTGGTTAAAATGGGGATTATTCACTTTGCGAACAGTGTAAATTTCAGCAGTCTGGTCAAAATAATCACTGATAATTAAGCTACCAGAAAGTAAAACTGTTTCACTAAAATGTGTCTGGCAAAAATGTGATCATAAGGATTATGAGACGACTATAAAATGTACTTTGTTTATACTATGAGTATAGTGTACGTCGTGTAATTAAGTACATATACGATACACAAGTTTTAAACGTTTTTCTTTCGATGCTTCTGATTTCAAATTTGAGCAAGTGAGCAGTGTATGTACATGTAGTACCACAATGGCGATAAGTATACAGGTATATGTACATGGGTACATACCAATAATCATGCAGTATATATATGTATTTGCACAATGTACAAAAAGAAAAATCGGATAGAAAGAGAGAGTAAAGAAAGTGAGAGAGGAGATTGGGAGAAAGAATGAAAGAGTTATGTGTCACAATGTACATATAATATATAACTTACTGCACTGCAGTTGATTTCAGTGTTCGTTGTTATCAGGTGGTACTGGATGATGTTGGCAAATGGAAAGCATCCGATAGAGCTTGCGTCTCAGGCATCCACCAAGTGTGTTACTCAAATCTTTTCGTAGTTTTAATATAATCTGGTACAGCTTTAAAAATAACAGTATTGCACTCATTACTTTCTTCAGGTATGCCATGCAAAGTATATGTGCGCTTAGGGGATACAATTGTCGCAGTGACTGGCATACAATTAGACGTTTCGCATGATATTTAATACATTCAATGAAGTAATGTTCAGCATCCTCTACAACTTCACTACATTCGCAGTAGGGAGTTTCTCTGATATGGTTATTGCAAAGATCACAATTAAGACTGCTACATTTATATATATAAATATTATTCTGTTACATGGATCCAGAATCTGATAGAGGACAAGAATATACCAGTCAGTTGGCAATTATTGCATTAAGAGAAAACCGACTTTGTTGTATATTTAACAACAACATTTTTGTTCTTTTGATCTGCATACACCCATGATAGCATAATAAAGATACAATGTTTTGTTAAGATGCATCTTGAGCTACCAAAATGACGAATGACCAGTGTAGACCTATGTGTGTGCAGACTGATCACACCTCTATTCTAATCTAAGTTTACAGCTCTGACAAATTTAACAATCCCTGTTTTCTTATGATCAAAGGCAATTGGGGCCCAGTCATAAATCACAGGAAAAAAAAGGTAGGTTGAATCCAATGCGGGAAAATAGACAACTTACAGAAATGCACATTCATCTGCAAGTATCTTGTCTCATAAACCACCAAAGTTTTTGGTAAATGGTTAATAGAGCAAGTGCTACACATCTATACTATCCAATTGCCAAACTGAATTTCAGATGTAGTCTTATATTGAGTCAAGAACACTCACAAATGTAACAACAATACCTGTTTTCTCATACACAGCACAGGGAGTCTGTGGGGGCCATAAATCACAGTCAGAAACAAATACCCATATACACTTCTCAGTTAGAACAATGGGAAAACAGACAACTTACAAAAATGGATATTCAGCTCTAAATTAATTGTCTTACCAATGTTTTTTTTATTAGGATATACACGGATAAAATGGGGAAAATAGGAAACTTACAGAAATTTATGTTTTGGTTCATATGGCTGTGACCGCATTAATGGAGCTTAAAGGTTTTGCAGCCAGTGTAGAGGAGCTTAAAGGTACATGCCCACTCAGTAGGCACACAATGTTCTTTATAGGAATTCAATAAATGTACAATTGTGTCACTATTCCACCAGTTCTAAAAAATGACGAGTGCCCGATATACGGATATAATCATTTAGTAATGTTTATTTTACTGACCGTGACGCACGGTGGTATTAGGCTATTTTCATATGCAAATGAGGCATGATATTTTTTAATTATTTATAGTAATTAAATGCGTCTCCTGAAAACTTATAAAGTAAGATCATTGCACATCAAAAAATAAATACAGAGAATAAATAGTAATATTTTAAGGAAACACGGTTATCGCCCCTGATATCCGTGTGGAAAGTTATGTCTGATATAAAATGTATCATAATGCCAATCAATACGTGGGGTAATGGTGAATGAATGTTTATTTTTCCAGAAAATTTCTCAGATGATGTTTCTAATATAAATAACATGTGTCCACTGAGTGGGCATGTACCTTTAAAGATTTTGCAGCCAGTGTAGATCCAGATCAGCATTTGTATCCGCACAGTCTGAACAGGATCTGCACTTTTCGCCATTCCATCAATGAAACACCCGTCATGCCTGTAACAATGTTGTCTCATACATACCTATATGTACATGTACATACCACAAGGTGACTGTGGGGCCATAAATCACGCATAATTAAATAAATGTAAACTCATTATAGTCTATAATATAGACGTTGTGAGTAAACACATGTAAACACATTATAGTCTATCATGTAGACTTTATCACTGTCATACAGACCTTGTCACTTTCAAAAGGCAAGGCTCATATCTCGGTCAGTTGAAAACAAAATACCCGATTCTTGCTGAGTGTGAGTGCATGTGATCTATGGAGACTCAGCCGTAACATTGTTATCCTATATGATAATGAAATTTGACGGTTGGTCAGGGAAAAACATATCGTGCTAGGGAATGATCGTTATTGGGCTATGCAAAGTATAATGTAATATGTTTCGCGGCTTATCGTTGTATACGAGATGCTATTATTCGAGTTCAGATGTGGCGTTTATCTGTTGTTATTACAATAGTAATTTCAAAGAGACACATTATATGTAGTTGTAAAAATAATAATAATAAAAATAATAGTTCTGTTGTACGCAGACGATACCATAATTATTGCCGAAGACGAAAACAGTTTTCAAAGGTGTCTAAACGATTTCCAGCTATATTGCAATGAATGGAAGCTAAAGATAAATATAAGCAAGACTAAAGTCATAGTGTTTGGTACTAACAATAATAAAAAATATAATTTTTGTATCGGTAACGAAATAATAGAGATAGTTAATGAGTACAAATACCTTGGTGTATACTTTTCAAGGAGCGGAAGTTTTCTTAATGCCCGAAAACATATAGCACAACAAGCAAAAAAGGCAAACATTTTTACTATATCACGTATTAACAACTTGGATCTACCAATTGATCTCCAATACTAAAATTATTCGACCATACAATTCTTTACCAATTCTGACATACGGGTGTGAAGTTTGGGCTACGAAAATCTAGATATCCTGGAGCGAATACATACCGACTTTTTAAGACGAATAACAAAAAGTCGTAAATCCACACCGTTATACATGTTATATGCCGAGCTCGGTAGACATAACAATATCGATTACTATTAAAACCAGGATGTTAGGTTTTTGGAATAGAATAGTAAATGGCAACCAGACTAAATTATCATATCTGATGTTAGAATATATTTCGAACCTTGAAAACACTAATTTTAACAAATGGTTACGTTCATAAAACATATAGTAAATGAAACGGGGAATAATCTAGACTTAATATGCAGGAACTAAGTAAAAATAAAATTAAACATACTCTAATGGATCAATTTATCCAAAACTGGCATTCACGTGTCTCGGAATCAAACAAAGGTAAGATGTATAATTTATTCAAAGATAACACAAATATAGAAGGATACTTCACATGTTTACCACAATCATTGTACTATAATTGTGTAAGATTTAGAACAGGTAATCATAAACTCCCAATCGAGACAGGTAGATGGTTAGGGATACCCCATTCTGAACGTAAGTGTACCATATGTAATAAAAATGATTTGGGTGACGAATTTCATTATCTGCTAGTCTGTCCACATTTCTCGGATAAACGAAAATTGTATCTCAAACGTTACTATTATCGGCATCCAAATGTTATAAAATTCAAAGAACTTCTCAATTG
The DNA here is from genome assembly GCA_029237695.1 of Conchocele bisecta. Lineage (NCBI taxonomy): Eukaryota > Metazoa > Mollusca > Bivalvia > Lucinida > Thyasiridae > Conchocele > Conchocele bisecta. Next base: position 30,093,963 of record CM055277.1, read on the forward strand.
CTGAGAGTGTGTCCCACTACAATTCACCGTGTATTCATCCTGACATGCCCTGTCTCGTTCTCCATATTCCTGGAGATTGAGACACACAGGGATGTGCGGGTCTTTTTTGCAATCGAATATACTTGCAACCCGTTTTCTATATGCTTGTATATTTAATTGTAAAATGTTTGACGTAGCATTAAATTTTACCAAATCTAACTCAATATAAACTCGTAGATGAGTTTCTAAGAAATGGAATTATTGTCCAACTATGTTTAAACAAATTTTTCTGATTCGGATCCATTCTTACTGACCACGTTCCTTTACATATAATGCTTGATGAATTTCTCCCAGTCAATACTCGCTACTGATAAATACCATCAAGCCGAATCATTGCAAAATATATAGATGCTGGCTATTTAACTAAATTTGCCTGCAAACAAGTTAGCTGATAAATTAGACCGAGTACAGTACTTCCACATAACTCTCGCCATGCTGTTGTTGTTGTTCATAATAAATTATGCTTGTACATGTATGCACTCATATACCACTAAGTGGTCTGAGATCATTGCAAAATAAAGGATATGTTCTGTTCTGTTCTGTTCTGTAATTGCCAATTACAAATTCGTGGATGGCACTTATAATGAATTTCAAAGAGACACATTACATGTACCACACACGAACCCACAATTGGCAATTTCAGTGTTTACTCCATAACAGCGTGTTCCGAACTTGTCCATGATTGGTCAATGTCTGAAATACAGTAGTATTTATCTAAATAATTGATCAGGAAATTATATAATTGCATTTAAAATTAGTGTCGACCATTATGAAAACCAGACACTAGTGAAGTTCTTTTGATTTCACAAGGGTTTGCATAGTTCAACATTTATTCAGCAAATCATTGACACTATGTTAAGTTTTTCAGATTTTGTTTTTATCGCATGATATAGCCTGGTCTTGATTCCCATGAAGGCCTCTTTTTTGACTGAAACGTTTTTGTTTGCTTTGTCACTTTCTTAACATTTAGAGCATTTATATTTTTGGGAAAATTATTTAATTGCTTGAAATGCAGCTATTATTTACCGGTTACATTCCTTCGGGTTTTGTTAAGTAATTATTTGCATGTGGGTTATTATTTATGTCACCGACTACACGCAGAATGGTTCCGTTAGCAAATTGTATAAACCCAGTATAATTATGTGTCAATAGTTTTCCATATGTACAAGGGCCTGGCTGATACACTGATTCAGTATAGCCCCATATCAGCCTGTCCATCCACTGATCAGGGTCTATGTTGAAATACTATACCACCATTCGATAATTGGATTAATTCTGCTATGCAATCAATACACAATAATTGACCATCATGCTAGTGACATAGCGTAGCGATTTTCAAGAAAAATATGAAAATATTTTGTAACTAATACGGATAAAATACGATAATATAATACAATTTTTTGTCTTGTTTTATTAAATTATATTAATTATCATTATTATTCATTATACTACATTATACAAACTATATACTATCAAAAACTCTCATCAATACATAAAATAAAAATTATACCTAATTTTTTTGGGGCCGTTTTGACCAAATATGGGCCGTTTTGACCATTTACTTTGGACGGGGGGCCGTTTTGACCAATTTAGGGGGGCTGTTTTGACCTGGGGCCGTTTTGACTGGAATCCGACTGTACCAATAGCCGGACAAAATTATTAAACTTATCAGTGGAAGTCTTTGTCAATAATATCCTATTTCTGTATAACTGATTTTTTCTAATTTCTCCATGAAAGTATATTCTGTGACCACCATTTGAACCGTCTAGTTGAGACAGTTGAAATGAGTGGACACAACATATACTTCTATGGAAAAATAAAGAAGAGGGAAATATTTGGAAAATATTCAGAATGTAAAGGGTTAAAGACACATGCAGACTGCATGCATAATTGCTTATGTGTTTTATTTTATATAAATTTGGAAAATGCTCAGAATGTAAAGGGTTAAAGACACATGCAGACCGCATGCATACTTGCTTATGTCACGGTACGTAACTCACTGTGGGGAGGAAGTGTGTATTCGTGCCCGGCTAGCTCAGCCGGTTAGAGCGATGGTAGGTAAACCAGAGGTCCCGAGTTCGAGCCCCGTGCCGGTGCACATGTTTCTCACCCTGTGACATTTGGCACCCTGTGACATTTGACGCCCAACGAGGGACCGTGACTGATATATATTATACTACCCAAAATCTACCAAAAATATGTAATTCAGAGACGAATTAAATATAGAATTTGTGTACGAATTACAAATTTGGCGGGGGGAGTATGTCACGGTACGTAACTCGCTGTGGGGAGGAAGTGTGTATTCGTGCTCCGCTAGCTCAGTCGGTTAGCGCGATGGTACGGTAAACCAGGTCCCGAGTTCGAGCCCCGGGCCGGTGCACATTGCCTGGAATACTTCTTTTTTTAACAAAAACTCTACAGGGGTCATACCAGTTATCCGGACAATCACTTTATCGGACACATGAAAATACCTTTTAATTGAGCGCATTTGTTTGATCTTAATTTGCAACAAATACATCTAAGTCACGCAGGTGCTTGCTGTTTCCATGCCAGTGTGAAGAATATATTGCCAAGGTAAACATTTTAGTAAGATTTGCTGAAAATATTCCTCAACCCTGTCCACAATTTGTTTACAACGTCAAAAGTCTCGCGGGGGCTTGCAATCGAGTGCGCCCATTACTTCATTTCAGAGTTGTTCTATAAATACAAATGTTTTGGTTGAACGACCCTCACAGCACATTCAATGGGGTTTGTGACACCACTCAATCATGTCTATGTTGTACACTGACCATATACCTGCACAATCCAGATGATATTTATTGTGGGGTGGGGCAACTCTACGAAACAAACCTTGACGAAAAAACAACAACAAAAAAACTTCATTTTTGGTTGAACGACCCTCACAGCACATTCAATAGGGATTGTGACACCACTCACTTATGTCTGTCGTGTACACTGAGCATATACCTGCTGAATCCATATGATATGTATTATGGGGCAACTCCATGATAGAAACTTTGTCAAAAAGACTTTGTCATTTGATGAAGAAAACAACAGAAATTAATGTTTTTGTGTTGAAACAACCCTCAGCACATTCAATAGGGATTGTGACACCACTCACTCACGTCTATGTTATATACTGACGATATACCTGTACAGTCCATATGCTATTTATTGTGCAGCAACTATGAAAGAAACCTTGACCAAAATTCCTTTTTTTTTGTCTCTCCCGCGAAAGCGGAAAGCGAGACATGGGTTTTGCTTTTGCTGAGGGGGCGGCGGCGGCGACGTCATAATTCAATGTTATGTTTTCGTGTTACGGTCATTACTTCAACACCTTATCAGCTACAGTCATCAAACTTTATACATACCTTTACTATGATATGTAGATGAATAAGGACTATTCTCGGGGCCCCAGGGTCAAGGCCGAACAAGGCGAGACATTTGATTCCGCAGAATTCTTGTTTGTATTGAACAACCCTCACAACACTTCAATATAGATTGTGACACCACTCAATCATGTGTATGTTGTACACTTGCCATATACCTGCACGCTCCATATATTTGTTCTATGAAAGAAACATTGACAAAAAAACTTGTCATTTGACAGAGAAAACAACAAAAAATCATATATTTTCGTTGAACGACCCTAACAGCATATTCAATAGGGATTGTGACACCACTCACTCAGGTCTATGTTATACACTGACCATATACCTGTACAATCCATATGCTATTTATTGTGGAGCAACTCTATGAAAGAAACATTGACCAAAACACTTTGTCCTTTAACAGAGAAAACAATGTTGAACGCCCTTCACAGCAGATCAATAGGGATTGTGACACAACTCAATCACGTCTATGTTATACACTGACCATATACCTGCACAATCCATGATATTTATTGTGGGGCAACTCGAGGAAAGAAATTTACAAAATAACTTTGTATTTTTGTTTTGTTGAACAATCCTTACATAACATTCAGTAGGGGTTGTGACACCACTCACTCATGTCTATGTTGTACATTGATCATATACCTGCTGAATCAATATGATATTCATATTGGTGCAACTCTATGAAAGAAACCTTGACAAAAAGACTTTGTCATTTGACGGAGAAAACAACAAAAATGTATGTTGTAACGACCCTCACAGCACATTCAATAGGGATTGTGATACCACTCACTTATGTCTATGTTGTACAATGACCACATACCTGCACACTCCATATGATATGTATTGTGCAGCAACTCTATAACGGAAACGACATTGATCAAAACACTTTGCCATTTGACATGTTTGAAGGAGAAAACAACCAAAAAATCATATATTTTTGTTGAACGACCCTAACAGCACATTCAATAGGGATTGTGACACAACTCACTCATATATATGTTGTACACTGACCATACACTTGCGCACTCCGTAGGATAAATCCGATATGTATTGTGAAGCAACTCTATGAAAGGAGGAAACAAAACAAAAAATCATGTATTTGGTTTGAATGACCCTCACAGCACATTCTATATGGATTGTGACACCACTCACTTGTTTCTATGTTGTACACTGACCAGATACCTGCATAATCCATAGGCTATTTATTGTGCAACAACTCTATGAAAGAAACTTTGACCTAACACTTTGCCATTTGAAGGAGAAAACAAACAAAAATCATATCTTTTTGTTGAACGACCCTCATAGCACATTAAATAGGTATTGTGACACCACACACTCGAGTCTATGTTGTACACTGACGATATATGTGCACAACCCATATGATCTGTATTGTGGAGCAACTCTGTGAAGGAAACCTTGACCAAAAACTTTGTCATTTGACAGAGAATTCACAAACAAAATCATATATTTTTGTTGAACGACCCTCACAGTACATTCAATAGCGATTGAGACAACACTCAATCACGTCTATCTATATTATACACAGATACTATACCTGCACAATCCATATGATATGTATTGTGGAGCAACTCTATGGAAGAAACCTTGACCAAAACTTGTCATTTGACGTGGAAAACAATAACACAAATCATAATTTTTAACGACAAAGAAACGTAATGTTTTGTTGAACAATCCTCGCACAACATTCAATAGGGATTGTGAAACCACTCACTCACGTCTATGTTGTACACTGAGCATATACCTGTATAATCCATAGGATAATTATTTGTGGGGCAACGCTATGAAAGCCATCTTGGCAGAAAACAACAAAAAAATCACAATTTTTTTTAGCAATCCTCACAGAACATTCCATAGGGATTGTGACACCACTCACTCACGTCTATGTTGTACACTTACCATATACCTGCATAATCCATAGGATATGTATTGTGTAGCAACTCTGTGAAAGAAACCATGACCCAACAATTTGTCATCTTGTTGAACGACCCTCACAGAACGTTCAATAGGGATAGTGACACAGGTGACGGGAAATAAAATCACATGACGGTGTATATATATAGATATCTATACACGTATACAACAGACTATCAGATTAGTTGTTCCCATCACCTGTGGATAGTGATCAATACCACTCACTCACATCTATGTTGTATTTTGACCATATACGGAAATTTACAACATGCCACAGTGTACTGGTGCATATTTTAATTATGTTTTACATGTTTACGTGTACATGTATATACAGAAGCTCTATAAAAAATTAACGTAGTATTGAATTTAATAATGTTGTGTTTATCGGTTTCGTCAGGCCTTGTAGTGCAGCGGCTAGCATACTGGTATTCATACTAGTGACCTGGGTTCGAGTCCCAGTGGGGCCCATTCTGGTTAAACAAGCATTGTTATTTTCAATACTACTGGTAAACATATTGTAGGGTGCTTTTTTTTTGCATCTGCCTGTTTATTGTGTTAGTCCGTTTTTCACTGAATGCAACAACTATAGCTTGTACCACAATAACGTACTGCGGTGTGTGTACATAAGAAACTGATGTATATAATTTGAGATACCTGTGATCTATAATACCTATGTTTTATGCATGATTGACACAATTATCGCGAAAATGAGCAACTGGTGATCTGAGGATCCCCATTGCAACCCCTTAAGGGGAATGTGACGGCTTGAACCCCATGTCTATATTGTCCAGTATGTATGTCTGAATAACACACACTTGAGTGGGGTACTTCTCCCTAAGAACGTGTACAAATAAGCCGTTTTTCAGGTATCCCGAACGACCCTGTTTTTTTGATGGGGTCGTAATTTTTTTCATTCATTTAAAAATAATAATAAAAAATTGTTACTTTTATATTTATTTATGCAAAAAGTATATTTAACTGTCATTGTTATGTACAAATTGTGTTTTAAACCAATACTGTAAGTATAACTAATATTCAAAACAATATTTGTTAGTTTTCACTTATGTTTGCCTAAACAAAATATATATAATATATATAAACAAAAATTGACAACAACCGACCAAAACAATTTTCAGCATGTAACCTGAAACACAGCTAATTTGTTTAGGCCTTATTAGTTAATACTGTCTGCTATTGTAATTTAGTGATCATTTTATTGTCGCGCCCGCTTAAATTTCGGAAAGCGTGATATAGCTTGCAAGTCGTTTCTGTAAACTTGTAAACAGTGTTGGTGTTGCATTATTAAAACTGAATAGTGTATTATAATATCTAGGTTTACTCCAGTTGAAGTGAATGGGATTGATCCATGATAATTCTCCGGCCAATCCATTCGTCAGAAAATGATTTTCACACTAGTCTGTTTATTAAGAGTTTGGTTTTTTTAATATGAAAATACAGTGCAGATCCTGATGAGACGGCACGTAAGCCGGCTCATCTGGAACTACATAAAGTTTGCAAATATTGCTGTAGAGTCTGTGGTGTTAAACATGTTAAAATGGTTAATACCGGTATGTGGCTATTGACCGGTATGTGGCTATTGACTGCTGTTCCCTTTGATGTCCAGCAGATATGTTGGCAGGAATACACCCTTTGTCATCTGCTGTTTTGAATATTTCAAATATTTTCCATTAAAGCTTGTAACTCCAACATATTAGAATCACCTCATCGATTTCGCCAAATACAGTTCATGCTTAAGCTTTGCATGACATTTCATTTGAGTTTCGGATTTCTCGCTTTCGCATTGTACCCTCCTTCAGGGTGCACACACAACTGGTATAGGACTATTAAACAAAATTTGGCGTGCCCCAGGGTTTTCACGGTCAAGGTCAAACTATATTTGTTAATAGATTCAATGCTAAGTGTTCGTGTTACGGTCATTACTTCAACACCTTTTCATTTAATTTTGGTCACGCAAACATGTGTGTGCATCTTCTCCGATTGCGAAGCAGAAAGCGAGACATAGGTTCTGCTTTTCCGGAGTCGGCGTCGTCGTTGTCAGCGTCATCATTCAATGTTAAGTTTTCGTGTTACGATCATTACTTCAAGACCTTATCAGCTACAGTCATCAAACTTTATACATGCCTTTACTATGACATGTAGATGAACATAGGACTATTTTGTTTTCTCGGTCCCCAGGGTCAAGGTCAAACTCTATGTTTTTAATACTTTCAGTGTTAAATTTTCGTGTTACGATCATTACTTCAACACCTTATCAGCTACAGTCATCAAACTTTATACATACTTTACTATGAAATGTAGATGAATATACGACTATTACATTTGTTTTTCTTGGGTCCAGTGTCAAGGTCAAGGCGGAACAAGGCGGAACAAGGCGAGACATTTGATTCCGCGGAATTCTTGTATATATATGAATTCCAAATGTGTCAAAAGTATTGATCCGGCAGTCGCCGGACCTGCCGGACCTGCCGGACCTGTTTCCGACGCCCCTACATAACACGATCATTTCACAAC
>CM055277.1:30102360-30255967 GCA_029237695.1 Conchocele bisecta
GGGGGCGTGTCCGGCGCACGTCCCCTCTAAAATTGGTCGAGTTTAGATTTTAACCCATTTCTTTTTCGTGGAAAGATCTGATTATTTCCTTATTTCTCACACCAAGTATATGTTGTTGCCACTCAGATGAACCGTCTCGTCGAGACGGTTCAACTGAGTGGTAAAAATAATCTGAATTTTATGAAACTTGAAATCGACGCCCCTTGTAGACATAATACCTGGATCCGCCCCTGCTGAATTATATATTGATTGTTCATTGTTTATATATCCGTAAACTTGTGGGCAGGTTTCGTGATACTTTGATACTTTTATTATTGTTATGTAATAGTACATGTATACACATGTACGTCGTCTTGCAGGGGACGGGAAAGTTTCGCACTGCAAATGGGATCAAAATAAAACAAACTGGTGTTCAAACAAGATTTGTATTAGCTACACAGACAGGAAATTTATTTTTAAATTGAAAATTTCTCCCTCAAAGTATACTTTGCTAGATAAGTACACTTTGCAATGTTGGTGAAATAGGCTACAGGTTTGGCCCTCAGGTACGTTTTAATCGTTGGCTCTTTTGTTACCTGGGAGTTGAATTGTGTTATTGCCCATTATAAAAGTAGTAAGATTAGTACTGATCCTACTGATTTTGGGAGGGGGCCCAAGTGATTCTGGTGCGGCGAGGACCTGGCATCAGATCAGGATTATTCTGATTTCAGGGTTGACTATATACTTTTTTAATTTTAAATATTCAGTTATGATTTTGGGACCTCTCACACCCCCCCCCCCCCCCCCCATTTGTACATGTACTTGCAATGTACATGTACTTGTACAGGTAATATATGGGATTTAGTACTAAACCCATTGACCCGGCCTTAAATGGCCTTAGCTGTTGATAGGCCGTTAAACACCAACAAACAAAGAATCAATCAAACAAACAAACAGTATTAGCACATTGTTCTTATTTATCTCTTCAGAAAATCGATTCATTTTATCGTTCTGTGTTTATGCAATAAATATAATATCACATTTGTGTTGATCTAATATGATATTTCAGTGGCGTAGCCAGGCATACGCACGTACGCACGCAGAGGTCCAGATAAGGTGCGTAATTGCTTAAATACCCAATTAAAATTGTCAAAAACCCAATTGAAATCAGAAGTAGCGAGTATCAAAAATTTTGTGGTACCTTTATCATTCTGCAGAAAACAATACACAGACCACAAATATAGCATATTTTTCTTATTTTCCATGAAAACACATCTTGGTATTTCATTTAGATTTATGAAATGCCAAGATATGTTTTCATTTCGAAGCAAACCATTCAATAATTGCTGTATGTTGAAGTGTAAACAGTAGTGTGATTTTATTTTACCCAATTAAAATTTTGAAATACCCAATTGCTTCAGAAATGATGGAGTGACAATACTTAATTACAAATTTCTTATATGGAGCCCTGCACACGTACTTGAAAAAAAATCTTCAATTTACTGACAGAGACGCGCGATTGTATCAGGCTATTTTGATATGCAAAAGAGGCAGGATATTTTTTAATTATTTATATTAACGACTTGCGTCACCTGCATAAATATTTTATAGACATTTTTATAAAGTATGATCATTGCACATCAAAAAATAAATACAGAAAATAAGTAGTTGACATGTTATTAAGGAAACACGGTTATCGCACCTGATATCAACTGGCAATTTATATTTGAAGTAAAAACGTATAATAATTCCATAATGTCAATTTACACGTCCGGTCGTGGTAAATCAATGCTTGTTTTGTACAAAAATGACACATCTAAAGAATGGACGAAACCAATATGTCTCACTTTATTACAACCTGCGATATGGGAGTCCAGCCTTAACCCTCACTACGCTGGAGACGAAAATTGTCGTCTGCTGTTTTTAATTTTTTCCTTAATTCTTAACAAAATAACCAGGTTTGACAGCATATGAGAATCGTCTCCAGTGGAGACGATTCTCATGCGCTGTCAAAACATGCTTTTGTCCAGAAATATTGAAAATAAAACATTCTCAGCAGACGAAACAAATAAATTCAGCGTAGTAAGCTTTAAGGTGAAAACTATGAATGATTTTCGAAATCTGTATTGGCGATAAACGATTTTCGAAATCGGTATTGGCAATAAATGACACAATGTCAGATATTAACCCTTAGACCGCTACACACAACAATTGTCGTCTGCTGTTGCTTTTATATATTGCCTTATTTCTCAATAAAACATGGTTTGACAGCACTTCAGAATCATATCCAATGGAAGTGATTCTAAAGTGCTGTCAAACCATGTTGTAAATATTATAAAGTGCTGTCAAAGCATGTTTTTGATGATAAAAATGGAAAATAGAAAATAAACGGCTGGCGACAAAAAAATTAAGATAGCGGTGTAATGGTTAAAGGGAACAATTTCCGGCAGTAACAAGTTTAACCCTTAGTGGTTTCATTCCAGTAAATCGAGTGTGGGTCTTAGTGTCGAAAGTAGTACATATTGAAGAAATAGTGCGAAACATTTGGCTTGCTTTCAGTCAACCGTTTGTGGTTTCTGGTGAATTTCGGATTGGAATTATTAGAAGTTCATATACATTTACTCCTGCAACAAAAATGTTGAGAATTTTTTTATTTTACTGCCTGTGACAGTTCATACATATTCATACGTCACATGACCCTATCCTTTTTAATCAAGCATGCCTTCCGCGTCATGGGAATTTCTTTCATGATTCACAACACCTTGTTTTCTCGTCATATTTTACTGTCCACAAGCTAATTCATTATGAAAATGCTAGTCAGAAAATATTCCATTCTATATGTATTTTAAATAAATCCAGGTTTCTGTTAAATTATATAGTGGCAATCAATGGTGGAATGTAACCTAGTACGTGGGAAACGAAAATTGCTTTCCGTCCGCTGTTGTTTCATGTTTGGTCTTTCTTTTCTCGATAAACCATCATTTGCAAAGTGGTACAACAACAACAACAATGGCTCAAAGTGTTGAAAGCGCGCCCACTCCAAAGAAAGTATTATTTGATATTTTCTTTAATAGACAACGGATTTTGAAATGTGGCGCAGCAAACGCGTCTTCATCAGCTGCATGTGGTCGTCCCGGGACTTCGACTCATACTTATGTCAGTTTTGCAAAGAAGTTTGGGCCAAAGTACCGAGACCATAAAATGCAGCTCAACAAGACGCGTTTGATGCGCCATATTTCATCAAAATCTATTACATAAGGACAACATAAAATAATATATACCTTGAATCGGAGGCGCTTCTGGAAGTTTCAGTAATCATGCACCTTGTTAAATATTTATTTTATCATACCAAACGTTTTTACCTTCCCCTAATACATACATATCGCACGTTTTCTTCGTAAAAATTACTCTTTCCAAACATAACTCACTATATCGATGGTCTAGTAACATAAGGTCGTAACTGCTATGCTAAAGCATAGCAGTTGCTACAGCATAGCAGTTACGACCTTATGTTGCTAGACCATCGATATATCATATTGTCCTGTAATATACAACCCATTTATCAACATGTATATATCATATAATGTACCATAATACACTCATTGTTACTTGCCACAAGACATAGTTCGTTTTTTGCATGCCGTTTACAATACGTTTTCAATAAGACGAATTGATAAGTTTCCACAATATTATCGAGACTATCGCGACTATGATAATAATCACTGCCAATAATAATTTGCCGTTTGACATCTCTACAATTTGACGCTGATTCGAGAATTCCCAGAACTTCAGTCGGAGCTGGTGCCATAGCGACAATTTCCGGATCGGGTCTGGTGTTGGTTTGCCCGGCAACACCAGCTTCCGCAACAGCTCTAACGCTTGGAAGGCGATTTCGTCGTCAACGTACCCGGTGTCATGCCCGTAACTCGTCCACCGGTGAAGATAATACTCCTCCGCCCCCACGATGCTAAAAATAGAAAACATCAGGAATTGGAATCACGTGGTTTCCGAACGATATTTTCCGACGTGGCGTAATTAGCTTCCACCCAACTTGGAAACGCAGGAGTACCTTTCCTGAGAACTACTTCCGGGCGTTATTGACGTTAGATTCGACGGAATTTGTCACGTTGCTGACGTCAATTTCCGCCGCAATTGTGTAGACATTGGGATATAAACGAAGTACGCTGAAATGGCGTTTCCATTATACATTTATGGAAGGTGTAAACATTAGCATAGTTTAACCCTTACAATGCTGAGTTAAATTTTATCATCTGCTGTTTATTTTTATTTTCCAAATACATGGCTTGACAGCACTTTCGAATCATTTCCATAGGAAATGCTTCTCAAGTGTTGTCAAACCATGTTTTAGTGATAAAAATACAACTTATAATTCAACAGCAGACGACAATTTTCGTTTCCCGCGTTCGAAGGGTTAACGTCATTTCTGAACCAAAATGTACCAACTGTGTTGGAGCCAGTGAACATTTCATAGAACTGTGATCGTCAGACCAGACTGGATTTCAGTTGTTTCTTTTTGTTTATTTGCGTAAGTGAACCTATGTTTTATATTTGTTTATACCATGTGCAGACATATTGTGGATTATGGAAAATACGGTTCTGCAGCAGCTATATGAAAACTGAAAGTAACATAGAATGGCTATACAGTGAAACCTGTGAATAAAGGCCAACCATGAGAAGAGAAAAATGTGGTCTTTGTTCACACCAGGGGGCCCTTTCACTAAACCTCATACGACTAAAATGTTCGTAGGTGCAAAATTATGACAGTCTGTAAATTTCCCATTAACAATGTTTTCTTGTAAACAATTATTGGATTTACATTTATTGAGCATAGGCTGCATCTATGCTCAATAAAGGTAAATTCATCAATTGAAATTTTCCAGACGATCCTAAATTTTCACATTTTAGTCGTACAAAGTTTAGTGAAACGGGCCCCTGGTCTTTATTCGCAGGGTCATTTATGTAGTAATCAAATAATTGGGAAAACAAAAGTGTGGCTGTTGTAGACAGGGAATTTCTATTTCAATGTGCTATTTAACACAGGTTCGACTGTATATGAAGTATCACCCTAAATATTCGAACACCATTTGTCTGGGAAACAAGGATTTTCTAAAACAAATTGTATCAAAATAATAGTGTTATAGAGGATATTCCATCGTACATGTTTGAATAGCGTGGAGTAATACACGAATGTGCGACGGCTTCCGCGTAAACAACGAGTAAGCGAAGCGAACGAGTTGTTTACGCGGAAGTCGACGTACACGAGTGAATCAGTTCAAGCTATTCAAACAGGTACGATGGAGTATGCTATCTATTAAATTTCTGAACAACATTTCTGTACAAAAATACAGTTTATAATGTTTCCGGGGCGTTTGCATCTGCGTATGATTTTTTGTGGGTGGTGCTTATTTGTTCACGACTACGGGAGAGTGCACGCGGGTGAATTACGGGTGTTTATTTATGGTGTATTATTTGTAAGTTGACAATTGCGAGTTTTCTCTCACCTATAACTTTGGAACACTCCTTCACGTGAGAAACCAGATACATATATTTCTACCCGGAATAAATTGTAACCGAATACTTAGTGTTATTGTTTTATGGAGTAAAATATTTAGTGGTTTCTGACCTAAATTCATGAATGAGTTTAGTAACTACAGTCTCAAACATCTGGCGGAGCGTTGTTGCCTGAACGCCACCCTTGTCCACATCTTTGGTATTCTGTAATTCATTCTCGTCTGCTTTCGCTAGATCTTCTTTTGTGACCACTACAAACAATTCGCCTGTGTCTGAAAATACGGAAGCATCGGTTAACGCATAGAATGCTGGAAACAAATATTGTCGTCTGATGCTGTTTGATATTTAGGTGGTGTTGTACTTTTTTCAACACAAATAATATTTTGACAGCTCTACTGAGGACGAAGACAAGGTACAAGTGTTTGCTTTATTTAAGGAATAAAACCATGGGCTGTTGCGTTTACTGTAGTATAGAAAAACATTTGGTATGTTTAAATTGCGTGGAGTCCGAATATGACTACTCGAAAACGTTTAACTGTCAGCAAAATGTTTTCATACTACAGTAAACGCAACTGCACATGGTTTTGTTAATTATATTTACATTTAAGGAATAAAATCGTGGGCTGTTGCAGTAAACGGAACTGCCCATGGTTTTATTACTTATATTTACACTGCATTTTCGGATAGTTTCAAAGATGTAAATAACCATATACTGCGTACAAAATAAGACTCTTATTGTTTTACGTCGTTTTGTTGCAATTCACAGAACAGTGACGTTGCCACGTCAATAGAGTGAGGTTATTGATAATGACGATGAACGTCATGTGTATTTGAATGACGTCAAACAAACTTTAACGAATAAACAACGTCGCGCGACGTCAGACGGTGCTAATGTAACGTACTGGGATATAAACGCTATATGGACCGCGCTTTGTGAAAACCAGCCTTAATGACAACGTCATGAAAGCCTGAAAATGACGTCGCAAAGTTTACGCTTAAATTGACCAACGTCACGTCGGATTTTGACACTTGAAATCGTTGCGTCATTGCATTGCAGAATTTTATAGTTGTTTTCATAGTGGTTCAGTTGTCTGTTTTCTCGGTTTCCTTCAAGGAAACACGTAGTGATTTTGTTGGTTATTTGTATACAAATGAGCATATTGAAAATGATGTTTATAATATTATATGGACGAATTGTAAATGACATTTGAAACTAAATAACCATATGACCGGTATTTTTAGATAACACATCACAAAATCAGTATGATGTAATCATAATGCTAATATTTATTTTAAACTTTGTTTATATAACATTTACAAACACACGTGAGAACATTTGTAGTCGGTGAAGATGGAGGCGTCTGCATGTTTCATAATTTGGGTTGAAACCGGAATGCTCAAAGAAAACAAACTTATCCTGTCTGGCGACCACCATCATATATACATGTCCATAGGCGTAACAACGGGTGCGGCCGTTTAACCCCATATGCTTAATGTAGCGCATGGAAGAGTGAATTTTTTCCAATCGGTTATTTGGCGTGTTTGATATGTTAGCAATATAAAACTGTCAAAGCTGTATCAATAAAGTATTAATAAAGAACATACACATTGCAGAAATTTGTTATTTTACCGTCTCAAGTTGTTTATCTGACATTTACATGTACATCTTGTAAATTTGAAAGCTTCATTTCGTTATATTGAATGTTGAACAACAACTAGAGAAAAGATGGATTCCATGGGAAAATTATTTCCCTGTTCTATTATTTTGGGCAATTTACTAGCTCTACATCAAAGATTATTTGTTTAAAGGTATAAAATATACAGTTAACTAATTTTGACATTTTTGAATGGGTCAAATTGTAGCCGTAGATAACATATCGGAGGCGAATTTGTGTATATATCTCCGTACGTACTGTCCCGTGAGACATAAAGATAATAACTGCTGTATTCATACGCACGAACTGACGTATTTTCCAAAATTTAACTGATAAACTGAGCCTAAAACTGTGAAAACTATAGAGAATAGTATATGTAGAGTTTTAGATACAAAGCAAGACGGACCAAAACACAATAGGATAAGTTGGCACATGGCACTAATTTTCTTGGTCGTACTCGCCGTTTAGGCGCAGCACGACAATGGCTGCCCCCATAGAAATTTACGTGACATAATATGCTATCTCCAAGGACTTTACCACAGGTGGAAGACTGGGACCTTGGACCTGATAAATGACTCATTTGTAAACCGTTACCCCACCAAACAATTTCCGCACAATAGACACCAGAAACGGGTGGGTGGAGTAAAGTTTTTTAAAATAGCCATTTATCGGGTCCTAGGTCCGAGTCTTCCACCTGTGGACTTTACATGACGTCGGAAATATCATTTACCGGCGACGTGTGCCGTTGTAACGAATTGTCATTGTTTCTTATATTATTTATAAATTAAATATAAATGTTTTGAAATATCGCTAAGTATATATTAATAATAATATACATGTAGTGCATAAATATGTGCATTGTGATGAAACAAAGTGAAGTTTCTGTGTGAGTACAATTGTAGCACGAACATCACAGCTCGCTTTGTGAAACTGCCAGATTTTCCTGGGGTTGGAGACGATTTTGCAACTCGCTTTGATTTTGTTTCACGTCCTTGTATTTTAGATTTAGTTTTGTTTGAGTTACGTTTGTCATTGTGCTCCCTTATTTTATCAATTACATTATCTTCTGTTATTGCTTTCCCACCAACTACCTTACTCAGTGTGTTTCTCGGCTTTTTTGTTGTTTCCGCATTTTGTAATACTTTGCCACCCTTTTCATATAGGAAATCTTCTGCTGATTTTGTTGATGGCCCCGCGGTTACTGTAGGCATGGACTGTAACGACTGTATTGCAGCTCCTGTCGGCACAGCATTCACGGCCGTATTGAAAGTAGTTGGTGCTACTTCTGAGTCATGTACAGCATCTGAGTTGAACGGATGAATGCCACACCGTTTGAACACAAAGACACTATTGCTCACAGACAGTGTTGTGGTGTATACTTTGCACGCGATACGGCATACATCATACCGTGTCATTGCTGAACCCCCTGTATCTCGTATGTGACGATGGCATGCAGCATTCCACGCAACTTGAAATGGCCCAAAACAACCCACATCCAATGGTTGAAGAATGTGACTGCAGTGGGGTGGGAGAACAAACAGGATTATGTTTTGTGATTTTGCCCATTCAATCAGTCCCAGTGATATGTGGCTTGAATGTCCACCATACAGAACTAGCACGGGGACTTTTCATCCCTAGCAGGTAGGTATTTGAGAAGATGCTGCTGCATGTATTGTATGAATAGTTCTGAATTAGACCATCCACTCGGTGACACCGTGCCAACAGATCCCGGAGTAGCTCCCTCCATCAAAGACACTTTGATCATTCTGACGCCTGGGAAGACGAAGAAAGGCGGCACCTGTAGCCTATTTCATCAACATTGCAAAGTATACTTTACTAGCAAAGTATACTTTGAGGGAGTAATCATTTATTTTTCCTGAAATGCATTATTTCATATAGAACTAACAAATGCATATATTTCATGATTAAAAGTATGCAGAATTATTATACTGAATGTATTACATTATCACAGCCAAATTGGCTGTGATAATGTAATAAATTCAGTATAATACAAATTAATAAATTTATCATAAAATTGAAAATTTCTCCCTCAAAGTATACTTTGCTACTAAAGTATACTTTGCAATGTTGATGAAATAGGCTACTGGTGTCCAACAGCATTGACACAACCAATAACTGTAACATGTTTTGATTTTCCAGATGTAATGGCCTGTGTTTTGTTGTGCTTCCCAGCAATGACCTTGGGGGGCTTATGTTCTGTAGAGAGGCCTTTCTCGTCAACATTGTATATCATGTGTGTTTTTTTTTTCAAGACCATTTTTCACAAGAATATGCCTGAGCTCCTCAAAATACTTGTCGACAGCATATCGTGTCGCACTTTTTGCGCGAGCGACCTCCAGGCTGCGCGGCTTCTTCACTTTTAACTCTGGCCAACGTTCTAGGAAATTATATAGCCATTTGTCGGTGAGAGGGTGTTCCTTGGCTCGTAAGCCAAGAAAGACGGAATAGTCGGATGCCAGATTTATCGTTTCCTGCCTGCTGTAGCCATAGCCGACTTCTGCCATTGTTTTCAAATGGTTAGATAAATATGCTTCTTGTTCTTGAGAGAACAGTGGCTGGGTGCCTGATTTTACAACATCAACATTGATTTGCCCATGCAGTCTGTCCATTAGCGTCGACTTTGGCACACAGAATGATTCAGCCGCTTTTCTTATAGACATTATATCACTGCTAAATACGCTCTAGTCATATCGTGCGGGTCGTACGGCATGTATGTCTGCCTTGTAGATGTAGGTACATTTTGCTGAAAGAGAATAGCTATCATTTAGACAAAACCAAAAAAACGTTAGCTTTAAATCATTTGTATTACTCTTTTCTAACTGTATACAAAGATCCTCGCACAGACAATCACTATTGAAAATAAAGAAAAACACATCGCACCAATAACAAACAGCGGCTATACATTTTCTCATTTTTGGCCGACAGTATACTTTGGCAAGCCTCGAGCAGGTGCGTGTGCCCCGGAAAATCATCACTTTGACAGACGGTAAAAAAAATAAAATGTGTAAACCTGTCATTTTTTGGGTTAAAAATGTATTTTATGAATAACATAATTTGGGAATAGTGAAAATGACATAATTTTATTTATTTTTTATTTTTTAACAGTTTCTTACCTTTCTAATCTCCATTTTTCACTAAGCGAACGGCTTTGACAGTTCTGTCACTACGATAAACAACGTGATGCGCGCGCATCTCCGCTATGTCGTAAAATAACCGGAAAAAAATGCCCTTTACGGGGCCGGACGAAAACAGGAAGTGGACGATTTCTGGCAGTGTTGCGATACGTATTGTCAAAACAACATCGATGCGACAAAGTGACGTCAGATATGTATCTTTGTTGGTCTAGAAAAATGGTTTATCAGTTGAATACAACATTGGTTTATATACCATATTGTTCGAGAGAGATCAAATTTCCTAGGTGTATGGTTTTGCATGTTTGACCCATCAAGGAGGTTTTCGCTTGGCGCGTCACATATTATGTTCACAGTTTTGATGAGTCACGGTGGTCATCACATTGTGTGTATAAATACAATTCCCTCGTTACTGATACATGCAAGAGCTTACCAAATACGAAATTGTATTCACTAAATGCAATCTGACACACATAAATGAAATTAAATCAGAAACAGATACACGTATAAAGCAAGGGAGACGCTATGTAACATGTACTGTAACGTTTACGACTACATGTACGTTTTGAACTTTCACACGAGCATTACATAACATTTTATCCATATAATATCACATATCTACTGTACATCCATGTATGTAAAATCTCGGTAAACGATATACTAACACAAAAAGAAAAACATGTATCGGGTCCATACGCGAACTGGGCTGCCGACACCACCAGCTCACATGCTACTCAACATTGCTCGTTTCTGATCATTTATTTTCATAACAACCCCGAGAACGTACAATTATATTTTGGTATACAATGGTAATTAAAATAGTCAATGGTCTACATACAATTGGTTTGTTTCGCTAATGGTACACGACAATACACTTATATCATCTGTCATTACCAGCTGTCAACAATGACGTCAGTTATGTCAAAAGCGTAAATGGAAGCGACGTTTCAGGCCTCATTTACTCGATAACGTCATTTTCGCCATAAGGCACGACGCGGCTCAAATAATGTTTGAAGAGGTAAGCCGATGTTCACACTGGTAGTCTACGTTTCAGGGTGTATTTGTGGCATATTTGTGGGACATTTTAATAAAATATACACGTATCCCAAAAAGGGCGTACAATAATTAAGATCAGGGTCTACACTGATACATAAAATAGGTTATACAAATTCTGATAACGTAAGGAGAGCATACACCGATATGTTTGAGGGTGTATTTGTGGCATATTTATATATATTAAGCTATATTTGCATGTATTTCCCATATGATTCGTGATTCAATGTGCATAAATCGAACATATGGCCAATTTAACAGATTTATTTGACTACATATGTCAATTATATGATGTGCTTTGTGTCAATATTTGCTTTACACTAATATCTGACACTATCTATGATGTATTTGTGGTATATTTATATGTATTTAAACTATATTTGGGTGCATTTGAGTGTATTTGGGTGTTTCGTGTAACCGTTCCCCGGACCCCCCTAGCATTATCACGAACTTTGCTCGTTCGACGGTATGGCCGCACCACTTTTCAATACCCTCCTACGCCGCTGCGTCACAATTAACTGTTATGTAAATGACGTCAAATAGATTCTGAACTAAATTCTCCAATAATTACAATGTGTCTTTCTGACAGTACATGTATATAATCTATCATAGTTGGCGATGGTAGCAAATTACGAAGTCGCATGTCGGCTAATTATAGATTTCAAATCGATAGTGGTGCGTTTGGTTTGTTCACTACATGTACATATCATAGTTTTATTCTGTTCAATGTTTGATAGTATACATAGTAACACTTGTAGATACATTTAGTGTACCTTATCAGTAAATACAGTTTACAGCAAGCACAGTCAATGAGTCTATGAACACGCATTTCTACTGTAGGCTGTTGTGTTCCATTGTAAAACGTCGGCGTTTCAATAACGTAAATTTCTCAATGACGTTACTATTTTTTCCTTGCGTGATTCACATGGTGCTACAAAAAGCGAGATAAAACAAAAACTATGAAACATAATTATTTGCATTTGTTTTTGAAAGGTGTCCGCATCCAAAAATGTAAACATGTGCAAATCGAAAATGTTGTCATTAAGGCTGGTTTTCACAGAGCACGGCCCATATATATGTTGAATGTGCGTTTCCATTATGAATTAATGGACAATGTAAACATTAGGAATCAAGTGTGCCTCTTGGCGTGTACTGGGCAAATCCCGTAATGTGGGCTAATTATTTCCAGAATGTGGGCCAACTTTACCCACAACGAGGGCTAATTTCTCCCAGATGGGGCTACTTTTATTCCCAGAACGGGGAGATAACGCAGCACGTTCTAAATATGCTGGTTTTAATTCTAGCGTAAATGAAGTAAAAGTGTGTAGCGTCACGCTCTGACCACAGGCGCCCAGATCAAATATGAGACACGCCATGTGATTTTGTACATTCTGACATCCGCGTAATTTCATGAAATAAGTTTACAAAAGTTACATACATTTCCGTAAATGAAGTCAAAAGTTGAAATGAAATTACGCAGATGTCCGAAGGTACAAAATCACATGGCGTGTCTCATTATATACATACAATGGTCAGAGGTGTCATAGCCCGTTTTACGATGTATGGAATGGAGACATTCAATCAACTTCATGGGCACGGGATTTTGGCCGCTCTGCAATAAATCAACAAGCGTACCGTTATCACTAAGCTAATCCGCTCACTGGCAGCCTTGATAATAAATAACAAGGACATCGTATCACTAAGATAATCCCCTCGCTGGCAGCCTTGATAATACATAACAAGGCATCGTATCACTAAGCTAATCCCCATCGCTGGCAGCCTTGATACTAAATAACAAGATATCGTATCACTAAGCTAATCCCCTCGCTGGCAGCATTGATAATAAATAACAAGGCATCGTATCACTAAGCGAATCCCCTCGCTAGCAGCATTGATAATAAATAACAAGGCACCGTATCACTAAGCTAATCCCCTCGTTGGCAGCCTTCATAAATAACAAGGCATCGTATCACTAAGCTAATCCCCTCGTTGGCAGCCTTCATAAATAACAAGGCACCGTATCACTACGCTAATCCCCTCGTTGGCAGCCTTCATAAATAACAAGGCATCGTATCACTAAGCTTATCCCCTCGCTGGCAGCCTTCATAAATAACAAGGTCAACGTATCACTACGCTAATCCCCCTCGTTGGCAGCCCTTCATAAATATACAAGGCACCTTATCACAACGCTATCCCACTCGCTGTGCAGCCTTGAAATAAATAACCATGGTATCGTATCACTAAGCTAATCCCCTCGCAGACAGTCTTGATAATAAATAACAAGGCATCGTATCACTAAGCTAATCCCCTCGCTGGCAGCCTTGATAATAAATAACCAGGGTATCGTATCACTAAGCTAATCCCCTCGCTGACAGTATTGATAATAAATAAAAAGGCACCGTATCACTAAGCTAATCCCCTCGCTGGCAGCCTCGATAATTAATAACCAGGGCATCGTATTACTAAGCAAATCCCCTCTCTGGCAGCATTGATAATAAATAACAAGGCATCGTATCACTAAGCTAATCCCCTCGCTGGCAGCCTTGATACTAAATAACAAGGTATCGTATCACTAAGCTAATCCCCTCTCTGGCAGCATTGATAATAAATAACAAGGCATCGTATCACTAAGCTAATCCCCTCGCTGGCAGCCTTGATAATAAATAACAAGGGTAGCGTAGCACTAAGCTAATCCCCTCGCTGGCAGCCTTGATGCTAAATAACAAGGTATCGCATCACTAAGCTAATCCCCTCGCTGGCAGCCTTGATACTAAATAACAAGGTATCGCATCACTAAGCTAATCCCCTCGCTGGCAGCCTTGATACTAAATAACAAGACATCGTATCACTAAGCTAATCCCCTCGTCGCTGGCAGCATTGATAATAAATAACAAGGCATCGTATCACTAAGCTAATCCCCTCGTCGCTAGCATCCTTGATAATAAATAACAAGGGCATCGTATGACTATGCTGATCCCCTCGCTGGCAGCCTTGATAATAAATAACAATGCATCATATCACTAAGCTAATAACCTCGCTAGCAGCTTTGATAATAAATAGAGTATTTTATTTAACTGACTTGCCTTACAAACAAGGTGAACATAAGTCATCAGTGACCGTGAACTTGGGCGGTCTGACATTGGTAATATGTGATGAACAAAGCACAGCATCCATTGTGGCCAAATATTACAAAATCGGTGAAGCGGTTTATGAGTTATTGAAAAATGAAAGGTCCAGACCTCCAGATAAGGTGCGTATTGTCGTACTTTACGCAATTATTTTAGCTGAATACGCATTGATTATCAAAAGTGGGTGTACAAAATACGCACAGCAATGTGATAATACGCATTGATTTTCAAATTGAGTAGTGAAAATACTGTCATAAAGTTGAAAATTCAAATAAGTGAAGGTTTAAATTTGTTAAACCGAAAAGGCCAGATTCTACTAACTCGGATCAGGTTGGGGTGTAGTGCTCTAAACTTCGACTTATTCCGAAAATCTATAGTCAATAGTGCAACATGCGCCTGTGGGTCAATCGAGGATGCAAACCACTACATTATCTCGTGTCCGCTTTACACCAATCAAATACAACGATATTTATCATCGCTGCCTTGTCCCCCCATTCTCAATAATCTAATATATGGTAGCTATTTCCTAAGCGATAATGAAAACAGCCTTGTATTCCGAAGGGTTCAACAATTCATCATTGCCTCTAATCGATTCACTGCATGATGGCAGATGACTGAGACTGATCGGTTTCACATAGTCAGTAATAGTACTTAAAGTGTCGCCTATTAGGTCAACGACTATCTACAGAAGATAACACCAATGGGTTTGAGATGCATGCCTGTGATCTTAACTTCTTTCTTTCTTATTCAATAATTAACCAAACTTGCCTATGTATACACTGTATGTATTCCTGCCACATTACCATTTACTGATGTCTTACTTAAGGAGAATAATTCACATAAGCTCACATTGAGCTTGTTTTCTTATCCTTATTCACAATGTCTGTCCATGAATGTTGACGTATACATGTATTCAATCTGAAATAAATATTGTTTAAACTAAATTTGTTACATTTTGTTATCATTTGTCCCCTATTTAGTTTGAAGAAAATCAATACTCCATTAGACACAAAGCTTATCTGGAGCTCTGAAAGGTTGCAATGCCCATACGCATGTATTGGAGTGTTCATATGCCAGATTTACAGCGGAACCTCACTAAACCTGACCTCCCAGGGTGTCAAATTTAGTGAGGTTCCGCTGTAGTTAAATATATAATGCAGCTGTAGTTAAATATATGATGCAGCTTTCGAACAAGGCATACAGTCAACTAAAATGACATAATACATATGTTTTAATCGAAAGTAGGCGAATGAAATTATGAATGGTTCGTCCCGATGCGACCTGGACTTGAATGTACCTGAACAAACACAATCTTCGTTATTTTCCAATCCTTTTGAGCCAAACTGTACATTTGCCGTAGATACCCAACTCCTTTTTTCTCTTGGATTGTCTCTAGTTCCTTTATGTCTGTTCCCGGAGGAATGAATCCTGTAATAAAATCAAAGTACTGAAAGAACTGAAACTGTATCGCCAGAAACAACAGGTAGGAAAGTGAGCCTGCCCCCACAATGATGATGGCAGCCTTTATTCCATTGGCAGCCTTTATACCAATCTAGATCTGCTGTGAGATGCATTAATTACACCCGTCGTAGACACACATATTATATACCAAATTGGAGCACAGAGACATACCTTTAATTTGATACATTTACCATCAAAATAGGCATTATGAAATATGACTTATAACCGTTGATAAAAGTTTGTTACCACACAATAAGTGCACGAGTTCCGGCGAATAAAACTGCCCGCAAAAAATGGCGACCAACAGCCATAATTAATGCTTCTAAATATAGATGAATATAATGGCGATACCTAAAAATAGAAACATACATCGGACGCTGACTTAACTGTATCTGACGATACATTAAAAAGATAAACTACATCTAAATATTCTCACCACTTTTCTTTATGCTTGCTCATCAAACGAGAAGTATTCATTAAAATTGTATTAATCATTTCAGCCATACAGTCATGAATCTATAATTTATGGAAGCGTCCTGGTGCCAATTCTAAAATATTTGTTTAGCTCCTAATTAGGATATAATAAGTCCTAATTAGGAGATAGTAACTCCTAATTAGGAGATACTATCTCCTAATTAGGACTTACTATCTCCTAATGAGGACTTACTATCTGTGTCAATGTTAAAACATGTTTTAAGTCTTAATTAGGAGATAATAAGTCCTAATTAGGAGATAGTATCTCCTAATTAGGAGTTACTACCTCCTAATTAGGACTTAGGAGATAACATTTAGCACCAGGACGCTTCCATAATAATTACCTCCCAAAATAAGTTTCAGAATTTCCTTTAACTCTTCTGAGTTGACGTCACCAATTCCGGCGGAGTCGAATATGTGCGGCAGCAGGGGGATCAGTTTCCGAATCTCCTCTCCATCCTTATTATTCAGACAGATGTTCCCCTTAGTCACTCCACAATTCCTTGTACCTGAGAGCAGACAACAAGCAAATTTAGAACACACGAGTGCGATAATTGATCAGGAGCTACACGGGTCACAAATCCAACGAGACCTATTTATCGTGTCGAAGCTACTTATTAAGCGACCATGGCGAGATAAACTGAGACACAACTACCACGAAATCTCAATTTTATTTATTTAATTTTACATTTTTTTCTCTCATCAAATTAAAGAGCTGTTCGGCAATTCATGCCCCAAACAGCTGAGAAATATACAAACTGATAAATTATATCAAATAAACAACAAGTATTTCAATCCATGGTTGTACAGAACACAAACCTCTCAAAAATGTGTTTTATTGCAATTTTTGAAAGTGAAAGTGAAAGCAGGGGCGAATCCAGGATTTATTTCTAGAGGGGCGTGAATTTAAAATGAGACACATATGATTGTCAATTTTCATAAAATTCAGATTATTTTCTGCATTTTTTCTTATTTCTCATCAAATGTATATGTTGTTACCACTCAGTCGAACCGTCTCGACGAAACGGTTCAACTGAGCGGTAAGAACATACACGTTGGGTGAGAAATAAGGAAATAATCAGATCTTTCCACGCAAAAAAATCTAAACTCGATCAATTTTAGAGGGGGCGTGCGCCGGACGCGCCCCCGCCTGGATCCTCACCTGGAACGTAGAATATATGTTTAATGTTACTGGGATACTGTGGCTGTAATTTGAGAAATGGGGCTTGCAGGGCTCCAGATAATTAATTACTGTCTGTTCCACGTTTTGTTGCTGACGAACTTTTGATCATTAAACACATTAAATCTTAAAAATATACAAATGTGAGTAGTTTTTTTATCAATAACAAAAATGTCACCCTCCCCAAAAAAATTATTTGAATAAATTCCACCAAATATTGATTTTATTGAGAGAAAAAAAGATTTTCCTATGGGAATTTAACATGGGGGCTAAAATAGATTTGTTTAAATATTTTTTTAT
Source organism: Conchocele bisecta (assembly GCA_029237695.1). Lineage (NCBI taxonomy): Eukaryota > Metazoa > Mollusca > Bivalvia > Lucinida > Thyasiridae > Conchocele > Conchocele bisecta. The sequence goes on from CM055277.1 coordinate 30,120,275, forward strand.
TTGTTGACCGATTTCAAATTATAACTTTTGTGTTCTTATTTACATCATTTCCAAGTTATCTAGCCAGGTTTCGGAGTCAATTTCCCCAAAAATCACTAAAATCAATATTTGATGGAATTTCATCAAACAACACATTTTGGGGACGGTGACTTATTTGTTATTGGTGAAAAAGTACTTATATTTAAATATTTTTTAGATGTAATGTGTTTACTAGCCAAAAGTTCGTCGGCAGAAAAACTTGGAACAGACAATAGACTAGTACAGTGGAACAGACAGTAGACTAGTACAGTGGAACAGACAGTAGACTAGTACAGTGGAACAGACAATAGTAATTGAGTATTGTCACTCCATCATTTCTGTAGCAATTGGGTATTTCAATATTTTAATTGGGTAAAATAAAATCACACTACTGTTTACACATCAACAGACAGCAATTATTGAATAGTTTGCTTAGAAATGAAAACATATCTTGGCATTTCATTAGAATTGTCTCCATGGAGAGAATTCTAATGAAATACCAAGATGTGTTTTCATGGAAAATAAGAAAAATATGCTATATTTGTGGTCTGTTTATTGTTTTCAGCAGCATGATAAAGGTACCACAAATGATTTATTACTTTTTGATACTCGCTACTTCTGATTTAAATTGGGTTTTTGGCAATTTTAATTGGGTATTTAAGCAAATACACAGCTTATCTGGAGCTCTCGGCTTGTGTGTTTTGCGACCAATGTAGATCCAAATCAATCTGTGCGTCGGCACAGGATATGCATTGTTCGCAATTCCATTAATGAAAAACTACTCTGCTTCTAGCAAGCAACACAGATCGCTATCCGGCTACGCGAGTGTGATATTTGATCAGGAGCTACACTGGTCGCAAATCCCATAAGCCAAATTTATCCAGTCACAGCCACACATATGCCACCATATACAAGTAACATACCATGTCAAGTCCAGAGTCTTCGATTGGGCCGCCCCTCGTCCAACAGGGGCCTTCGGCAAATATTCGCCGCAAATCGCTCCGATTATTGTGTTTAACAAAGCGCTCTTTCCCGATCCGGATTGGCCTAGCAACAAAATGTTGTGACGCTTTGTATCGTCCTGAGACAGGTAGTGAATGACTTTCTTCCTAACGGCAGTCTGACGGTCTGAAATTGTATACAGTGGAACCTCTCTACACCGGACATCAAGAAAACACCTGTGATCTTATTGTTGATGAGTTCCTTGTTCATTTATCTCAGGTGATAACATTGCATATGAAAATAGCCTGACACCACAGTAAAATAAATATTACTAATTATGCGGGCACTCGTAATTTTTAGAACTGGTGGAATAGTGACACAATTATACACATATTTAATTCCTGTAAATAACATGTTGTGCCTACTAAGTGGGCATGTACTTTAATGGTAGGAAAGAGCTTGGACAAATACCGTAGTTTCGTACTCGCTCAAACACCACACATTTAGATTTTCCTGCTGACTTCTGTCTCTGGTAATCGATAAATGTCTTAGGTCTTCAAATATATTCACTTCAAGCATCTGCTTTTACAGGAGGATGGGCGTACGATTGGTACATGGGTACCTTATAAAAGCGTAAAAAAAGGTGCACGGGTCTCAAAATGGCAGCAGCACCACGAGGTTGGTACATTTTATATTTATTTTCACACTTGCATTAAACTTTGAGCAAATACATATAGGCGAGGGGGTGGCGGTATGTGACCACGATAAACGGCTAACGTCTTCACTGAGGCATCATTCAGTAAAAGGTTATTCAATGTACAATGAACGCCGGTGTGTAAACAAACGGGTTTCTGTGACATTTCCCACGCAGTTTGTACGTGTTCCATTGCTTATTGTACGACATATTACCAACAAATATGCATTATTTAATATATTTTCGGGAAAACTATATTCGCACACCTCGTACGCCCGAAAACAAAACTAGGTGTATGCACACGAACAGGTGTCTGGAACTGGTTAGTACACCACATTGGTGCACGGGAATATTTGTGGAGTGAATGATCCTCTTACGTACGTTATAAATATGATCAGTTCACCTGCAGACATATACGGTGATTGATAGAAATATGGTATTACGTCTGTTCAACAGCGCAGCTCACATCTGTATCGGGGTTGAGCGGGGCGGATCGAAATGTAGCACAACATTTATGAATTCCTGATCTGGTGTCAAGTGCCCTTACAAACCCCAAACATCTTGGACCCATTCCCCTTTACTCGACTCTTACAAGAAGCCGTCTATACTGTGGGCTTTATTATACAAGAAATCGTTACGTTACATCATCTACTAGACTGGTAACAATAAAGCTGTAAAATGACATCAGGGGTAAGGTCGTGTAATGGTGGTCGTCCAGGCTAATCTTTATATGTGACCTCAACATGTCACAATAAGCCCGGATGACACTCATAATTTTTTTTGTTGCCGTTCTGTGACCTATTTTAGTTAGTTAAAACATATTTTATTTGTATATTATTTACAAGTAAGGCATCAATCGTAGTACATGTATATATATAATTATACAAATGGGATTGGATTGAAAGTAAGCTTATATAAATCCTCTCGCTATGTTGTAAAGTAGGTCACCTAGCAATTTTCACTGAATTAGAAACTACACATACATGGCTGTAGCTATCATTATTAGAGAGCTATTTGGCTTATTTCGGTATGAAATTGTATGGAATATCATGGCAAATAGTTCTAAGTACAATACACACAACATCAGTGCGCAAGCTACATGTATATGTGATAGGTATTAATAAATATTTGAGAAAATCATGAATATTTTCTTTCGGTTTTGTGAATGAAGCATTATAATTGTATATAAAGTACATGTTATGGATGTAATATACTAAATATAGTTAGCCGGAACATACTGAAGATGATTGCCAAATAATTTAAATACATTTATATGACTAATGGTCAAAATATACGCCAATCCAATGAAAACAGATCAATTAGCCCACCCACTTTGCTTCAATTGCGAAATGTCATTCATCTCAATCTGATTACATGGCGCCGCTGACGGAGTTCTATACTATTCTTACTGATTGTACACCCGCATCTGGCTGTGTTGGTAAGTACTTGTGACATTATAGATAATACTGACATTAGTTTGTCCGTCTGTCCATCTGTCCTGACATAGGAACATACATGTATGGTCAACCGCTCTTCTATATTGTAACATATTCATGAATAAGCATATGTCACGGTCACAGACGGAATTCGGCGTCGGGGCAATGTGGGTGTACTCCACCACTTACTGACACATTTACTTTTATCTGTGATGTTTACCCTTTATCCTTGAGGCATATGGCAATACAACACATTGCAGCTCTCTGTTTCCCCCCGACTTAATATGACATCTTGATATGTTAGCTAGGTTATCACAGAAGTATATTCATATGACCGCATGTATGCATGCATAGGACGATCACGTGTCCATGACTCGCATTCATATGACCACACAACATCTTGCATTTGGTCCCTTAAATGCCTTCGTTTAATAATAGTGCCATATAATATGCCCATTGGTCCGTGAAACACACACATACATTCAGGCGACGAATTACTGGTCATGCATCATCCATAGAAAAAAAACATCAACCAGTCGACATGTTTCTTTGTCTTTGAAACATTTTCATTTGGCAACACAATGCGTTCCATTGTCCTAGAGACATTCTTATCTTGGACGCGTAGCTTATTTTGAGTTCCTGAAACACATTAATATGATGGCGCAATACATTACTTTGTCCCGGATGGACTTCATATGGATATGTTCATACAGTAACACATCGATAGGTTCATACAGTAAGTTCATTTGTCCATTGCATGATTTTTTTGGTCGCTAGAACATGTTTATATCACCGACTTTCATGTCCACTTGTCTTTGAAATGCATATATGGGACCTCACAGCAAAATATTCTGTTCTAGCGACACTCCACATGACCATACAATGTCTTCTGTACATGCAACATATTCACATGGTATCACGATGTACTCATTTCTCTATAAAACACGGTCATATGGCCGCATAACTCTGATGCGGGTACAGGAAACGTGCATTGACAGGACTCCAGATAAGAATTAGTAATTGAGTATTTTCACTTCATCATATCTGGAGCGAATTGGGTATTTCAGTATTTTCGGTATGACTGAAGTACGAAATGGGCGAAAAGGGCGAAATGGAAATGGTCGGGCGAAATGGAGTTTTATATCGCCTATAGCTTGCTAATTAATACATGAAATTATTGTTTTTCTTATTATATCTATTATACAGTTGTATATGTATAATATTTTGTTGAAAAAATTGGGTATTTTCTTACATAATGTGATTTTATATCAAAATTATAAATGACAGTGCTCAGAATATGTCCGGCGAAATGGAGATTGTCGGGCGAAATGGAGTTTCAGTATATCGCCTATAACTTGCTAATTAATGCATGAAATTATTGTTTTTCTTATTATATCTATTATACAGTTGTATATGTATAATATATAGTTGAAAAAATTGGGTATTTTCTTACATAATGTGATATTATATCAAAATTATAAATGACAGTGCTCAGAATATGTCCGGCGAAATGGAGATTGTCGGGCGAAATGGAGTTTTATATCGCCTATAATTTGCTAATTAATGCATGAAATTAATTGTTTACTTATTATATCTATTATGCAGTTGTATATGTATAATTAATAATTGAAAGAAATTTTCTTACATAATTTGATTTTATATCAAAATTATAAATGACAGTGCTCAGAATACGCTCAGAATATGTCCGGCGAAAATGGATTTTTCATGAATTTGCGACATTACTGATTAAGAGATATGCTTTTTTTCTAGTATGGCACACCAAATGCTGCCCTAGTATGGAAGATGTTTGTGCCAATTTTCAGCAACATATGTGGATTTAAATTCGTGTTTATTAGTTTATTAGAATTTAGTTGTATAATTACTTGTTATTTCCTTGCAGACATGCTATACATGGGTCCACTACTCACGTGAAGGTATAGACGGACCAGACCTGTAGCCGATTTCACCAACATTGCAAAGTATACGTTGAGGGAGTAATCATTTATTTTTCCTGAAATGAATTATTTCATATACAACTAACGACTGCATATATTTGATGATTACAAGTATGCAGAATTATTTACTTGGGAAATTTTTATTCATTATCCAACCAAAAACCCAAAATTAGCTGTGAATTAAAATGTTGAAAATTTAAAACAAATAATACAAATTAATAGATTTATCCTAAAATTGAAAATTTCTCCCTCAAAGTATACTTTGCTACAAAAGTATACTTTGCAATGTTAGTGAAATCGGCTACAGAAACAGTGGCGCAATATCGACTTGGGATACATCTGCGTCAGCTGTCGTAGCAATGATGGGACGTTCGACTTCCTCATGGGCCATGAAAGGCTGAGGCAGGTATGTGATGTTACTGTATTGTAAACATTATTGGGATTCCGTGTGTGATTAGTTTTAATTAATTATTTCAAAATCAAGTATAATGTAATCAACTTACATATGTGGGGGTTACATTTATTATTCCATCTTTAACGGGGCATTGTAGGATTTTCTGAAAAAAAAATGAAAAAAAAAATGAAAAATACAAATGTGTTGGATCATGGCCCTGTGTAAAGTGGTTTAATTGCAGATACATGACGATACTAGGACCGCTGGGATGTTTCTATTTTCACCAATATCGGTACATAAATATCATATTTTCTATCTTACTGACCGCAACAAGATAAGAAATCTGATAGTTATGTACCTATATGGGTGAAAATAGAAATAACCCAGCAGTCCCAGTATCATCATATATCTGCAATTAAACCACCTTAAACAGGGCCATGACAAAAACAAGGTTTTATTTTTATATTATTTTTTCAAAAAAAAACCTACATTGTACCTTTATACTTGTAGTAAATATTTGTATCATTCTAAAGCCTGGTTTTGTGAGACGCGTGACATGGGGGATTATATTCATGTTGTGTATCTAATTAGTGCCAGTTAGTCCAATTAGCTACTGATGAAATGATGGATTAAAAAATCAATGCCCGGCACCCCATAGCGCAAACTAGACGGTGGTCAGCTCTGACCGCGTTAAAAAAGTTATGATGGGATTAAATAAATCCGATTAACACCCTATGTATTCAGTGACCATCACATGGTGGCCGATAATTACCTTAATGACATCTTGTATCTGGTGCCTAAAATCTGACACACAATTGCTGTAAGGCTCTACTACCATGATGTGCCAAAACCACGGCAGTCCAACCCACGCTGATCCCAAGGTCAAGGTCAAATACTTAGTCTTTTTACAAAACTTAACATCAGAGAAATATGTTATAGCTTCTATTTCCTTCGTCTAAAATGGTTAATATTTCACACATGCATTCCTGTAAGGCTCTACTACCATAATGTGCCAACTCCACGACGTCCAACCACCGCTGATCCCAAGGTCAAGGTCAAATACTTGTCAAATACAAATCACTGTTCTAGTATTTTTTAAAGACTTCATGGTTGAGTGGTACATTTGAATCGTCACTAATGAGAGACCTGAATTTTCGATAAAAACTTGCCCATGTTATTAAAATAAAACAGTAATACTTATAATATACCCGCAGATGACAATGTCACTCTCCAGCACTGCAAGAGCCAAAGTTTGATTTAGCATATGTAATGCATGTAATTGATTATAATTTTTGTTTTGTTTTATGTTATCATTCATATTACCCATGATCCGACTGAACCATCCCCATTCTTCAAAAAGTGAAGTTCAATCCTACTGCGCAACTACATGCTTAAACCATGTGTTAACCCTTTCAACACTACAGCCATTTAGGTGGTTTTAAACAGTGCAGACTAAGACAAGCCGGCTCATAATGAACTGTATCATCAGGATATGCACTGTTTGCAAGTAATTTTCATATTTGTTAAAAAAAACAAAAAACATTTTATAAATCGATTATTTGAAAAGTATTTTGTGATGAATGGACTTGACCGAAAATGTTATTTACGGCTGAAAGGGTTCACTGTTAAAGTTGTTGTTAACATTATATATTGACAAGCCAATAAACAATCTGTTTCGATCACCACACTGGTTATAAAAACAAAACACGACCGGTTCCGTCGGTGTACATTATATTCTTCTACTAGATTCATATTATAATTGCTTTATTTCCCAATCCTATAATATGAGATGGGATGGGGGGTGGGGTGGGGGTGGGGAAGGCGTTAAAACGAAGAAAGAAAAATAAGCACAAAAGCAGAGATTTATTATAGCACCCGCAACTAGCTCAACTGAAGATGAAATCTTATTTTGGTATTTTTGTTATATAAATTAAACTTGTGAAATGATAAATTCTTCCCAAATTGTTGTAAAGTTTTCAAATTTGTTGTCCTTTATTGCTGCCTTCCTGGATGTTTCATACATTAGTTGAATTCGATGCTTCAGTACGCTGAGACTTGGAACTAACATTTAAGAACATCGGCAATAATAGAGATAGTATTTAGTTTCTAATATATTAATTGTTTTGAAGATACTTATTTTTGTTTTTTCGTAAAATCCCAAAGATAAAATGATTTTTTTCGTCAATTGTAATAGTTATATCTTGTGTCGCTAACCATTCTTGAAGTTCGCTAAATATGCTTTTTGTAGCCTCACAATCCCAAAACAAATGTTTTATTGTTTCCGAAAACTTTTTACAGAATGTACATAATGGACTACTTGCAATTTTAATATTATTTATGAAATAATTTGTGGCCAGAATATTGTGGTTTATTCGGTACTGGAACCATTTTCGAGTTGTGTCTTTTGTTATGATATGCGGCCATAAATATATTTTCTTCCATGTTTCATTGTTAAAATTATAGGTGGAGTTCCATTTAATTTTACCAGCTGGAGTTTCAGAATTGGAGTTTAATGCGAGATACATGTCTTTTGTCCCGGTTTTGTTTTTTAGGTATATTTTTAGTTTGTATGGAGTAAATGGCATTTCTAACTTTTTTTCGATATTGTTAAGTTTCAAGCTTTTACCCCAATCTTTTATTGCTTTGACAAGGCCATAATATTGAGGAAAGTTTATATTTATGTTGAAATTGTTTTTAAGTTGATTTTGAGAGGCAAATGTTCCATAAATTTTGATAATGTCATTTATAAAACATATTCCCTTATCAAACCATGCCTTATTGAAGAAGGTTGTCCCACATTTTATGTCCTTATTAAAAAATAATGGGCTAGAAAGAAATGCATCCATGTTTATTGGCTTAAGCTTATTTTGTAATTTTAGATGAGCTTTTAGAACATCCCGCCAAAAAGGTTTGAAATTTTTCCTATTTTTTGTTCAATGTACATATCTCCAATTTAAAAATATTATCTGTATCAATTTCTGTATTTAAAATGTTTATAAATTTATATTTGTTGCATACTATTCTTCTTACCCATGTTGTTTTTAAAGATGATATATAGTCCTCAATATTTGGCATTTTTAATCCGCCATCCTCATATTTTTTGCATGTGATAGTGCCTTTTACTCGTGATTTACCTTGCCATAACAAATTATACATAATGTTGCTAATATCTTTAACACATCTTTGACTGGGGTTAGGAAGGGATATAAACAGGTGATTTAAAGATGGGAGAAGAAGAGACTTTATGACTGTGATTCGGCCTAATGGTGTTAAGTACCTTTTGTTCCAGCTGTTGAATTTTTCTTTTATGATCTTCATTTTTTCCGAGAAATTTATGTCCACAATTTTTTCTAAATCTGTATCAAAAGTAATTCCAAGCAATTTAAATCTGTTACTTCCCCACTTTAGTTTCCATTTTGGTTTAATTAAGTCTTGGCTAAAAAAAATTGCCCCAATCCAAATAACTTGTGTTTTATCAAAATTGACTTTAAGTCCTGACATATGGGCATACATTTCCAGTTCATTAAGTGTTTCATTTAGTGATTCACTTGATCCATCCAAGAAGGCACTAGTGTCATCTGCAAACTGTGTTAGTTTATATTCTGTTCCATTTATTTTAATTCCTTTAATTTTATGATTTTTGCGTATTCTGATTGCAAAAAAATATGTACGGTGAGAGTGGGTCCCCCTGACGACAGCCTCGATGTATTGAAAAAAAAGGTGAGAGGTTACAATGTTGATTAACTGATAGTTGAGCATTTTTGTAGAATAATGTAATCCATTGCCTAATATTTGGTCCGAATTTAAAGTAGCGAAGTACTTTATGAATAAAGTTCCACGATCAAATGCTTTCTGAAAGTCTATAAGAAGAAGAAGTCCTGGGATATCATTTTTTTCTATATATTGCATAATGTCGTATACCTGCCTAGTGTTTTCCCCCATGTATCTTCCTGAAATAAATCCTGTTTGGTCCCCATTTATTAATTTGTCTAATACTGTTTTTATTCTATTTGCGATAGATGCTGATGCCATTTTGTAAATTGTGTTTAATAATGAAATAGGTCTATAATTCTTTTGAAAATTTCGAAATTTATTTTCTTTTGGGATTAGTGTTATTATACCCTGCCGTTGAGTTATAGATAGTTCACCCTTCTGATAGCTATAATTTATTGCCCTACAAATGAAATCACCCAGTTTATGCCAAAACATTTTATAAAATTCGCATGCAAATCCGCTTGTACCTGGGCTACGGTTGTTCGTCATGTTTTTTAGTGCAAAGGCTAGTTCAGTTTTTGTGATTAATCCTTCTAGTATTTCTGATTCTGCTTCATTTAATTTGGGTACATGCGCATATTTTTTTTCCCAAAAAAATATCCGAAAATCTAAATTTCTTTATAAGTATTCAGTGTCTTTATTGCTATACAGTTTGGTGTAAAATAGTTCTGTTTCTTTTAATATCTCTGACTGGTTTGTAATTATTTTGCCATTGTCTGTTTCAAGTTTTGGTATTGTTTTACTTATAAAGTCATGAGATTCGAGTGCACAGAAATATTTTGTTGGTTTTTCTCCTTCATTTATATTTAGAGCCCTTGATCGAATAACTGAACCATTTACTTTAATTTTCCTGGAGTTCTAATTTTAAAATTTCAATTTTATTCATGTCTTCTTTCTTTAATTGTTTTTCCATGTCTACTATTTGTTCTGTTAATGATTTTTCTTTTTGATTGGTTTCTTTTTTTATAAAAGAAGAATAAGAAATAGATTTTCCACGTAGTTCCATCATAACTGTTTCTAGAAAAAGTTGATCGTTAATTGTGAATTGCAATTCGTTGTTTGGTATTTCATGCAAGTTTTCTCGGTTATATATTGGAATAGCATATTGATTTTTTATTTCTTCTATTTTTTCATTAATCATGTTTATTTAATTTATGTCTTTCAGCATTGAATTATTATGTTTCCATAGTGGTTTTCCCTTTATAAAATTGTTGAAACATAAACTTAACAATACAGGTGAATGATCAGATCTGTAGCTATTTTCAATGATGCAGCTTTTAATTGAAGGTAAAGTATTTTCAGAGATGAGGAAGAAATCTAGTCTTGCTTGCTGAAAAGTCTGTCGTCGTCTCCATGTGAACCTTCTCATTAGGGGGTGAGTTTCTCTAAAAGGGTCGATTAAATATTTTTCTTGAATAATTTCTAATAATTTTTCTCTAGATTTTTTATTATTTATATTTTTATAGTTATGACAGTCTAACTCTGGGTCCAAAACAAGGTTAAAATCTCCACATAAAATATATTTATCGTTATTCATTTCATCAATTTCTTTTGATATGTTCTGAAAAAAAGGGGATCATCTGAGTTTGGTCCATACAGGCATACAAGTGTAAATTTATTATTTTCAATACTGATGTCTAGTAGAATGAAGTTACCATTGGGATCGCATTTTGACTGGTGTACTTTATAGTCTAAATTACCATTGAATAATATTGCTACTCCCCTTGCATTAGATCGAAATGAACTGAAATAACAATCATTACCCCACCTAGTCCGTACAAATTTTTCGTCTTCCCCTGGAGTGAAGTGGGTATCTTGCAAACAGTATATGTGATATTTTTTATCTTTTAAATATTGAAAAAGATCAGTGCGTTTGGGAAGTTGACCTATTCCTTGACAATTTAATGACAATATTTTTATTTCACTCATTGCCTATTTAGGGTGTTTTTTTTCTTACCATATTCAACTCCAACAGAGCCTGCGGGTGCGTAAACCTAATAGGGGGAATGCAAAAAGGTGTGAACACAAAAAGCTGTGCATATCTAATCTACTGAGGGATGGGTGCTTTAAATGTTCTAGAAGCTGATATTTCTTTATAATATGGAGAAGAAACTTGATTTTTGGGTAGTCTACTGAGAAGTTGAAGACCAGAAAGAAAATTTAAAATAAATTATGTTTAATAATGAAACTAATCTGCTGAAACGCAAACATAAATTCATCATGGACTAAGGGGGACAACCATAACACTTTCAATACACGTATAGTGGCAAACAGTGTAGATCCAGATGAGCCGGCTCGTGACAAGCCGTCTCCTCAGGATCCGTACCTTCTGAAAGTAAGTTTCATCTCACAGTCTATTCCAGTTACTTGGAGTTGAGAGGGTTAACATATATAACAGATAGAATAACCACCTGTGTGCCCCATTCTCTTTTTACTGCTAGTCAGGAATATATTTTCTTTCAACATGTACCGGTACTGACATAAAGTAAACAATTATCATTTGTGTTGGTCAATGGGAGACAACTGCTCTGATAAATGGAAAAATACAAAACAAACAGCAGACAAAAAATATAATCCAGCATTGTAAGGGTTAATTGTTGATAGGCTTTTCGTTTGCTGATTTTCAGTTCTGATCTATATCATTTTACTACAAACATGTTACTGACAGCACATGAGAACCGCCTCCAATGGATACAATTCCCATCTGCTGCCAGGGCACTGCTCTCGTCCAGAACAAAACCGAAAATCAACAATATACTGTGCAGATTTGTAAGGCTTACGAGGCTGACAAAATGTTATTCAGACGACCAAAGGAACAACTGATGTGGGGCGATCACTATATCCCCGGACTGATTTGTTTGAGGATGAACATAAATTAATTCCCTCATATCATACAAAAGGCGAGGATATTGTGAAATATGTTCATAGTAGACTTCTCATATAGCGCATGAGAGTCACTTACCGACTGGTAACAGTTGTTATCTCGTGTCGGGCATGTACATGCAATTATTTGTTTCCTTGCCCGAAAGCGAAATATAGCAAGGATAACAGTTTGCATGATGTCAGTCGCCCCCTCTAATAGTAATGTCTGTCCTATAGTCTCAGTCAATTTCTTCATTTTCCCATAGTAGTCATTCAAGAATGATTTTTTTTGTGTTTTTATGCAAGTAGTATGCCAAAACTAATTTAGAAAAATGCATAGCTCCGGGGGCGTTTATTAGAATAAATACGGGTACATTTGTTTTGTGCGGTTAAAAATTATAATAGGTAGATTGCCCTACAGGCATCATACAATACAGTCTAAATAGTTCACTCAACTTCGTGTATGTTTGCATGTCAGTGTTTGTTCTTCCATTCAGCATGTAGCTGATCAATAACTCAGCCCTAAGACCGCTACGCACAGCAATTTCGTCTGTGTTGCATCTATATGTGCCTTAATTTCTCAATAAAAACATGCTTTTTACAGGACATTCAGAATCATTTCCAATGGAAATTTTTCTCAAGTGCTGTCAAAGCATGTTGTAAACTATTCTAAAGTGCTGTCAAAGCATGTCTTTGATGATTAAAATGGAAAATAGAAAATAAACAGCAGACAACAACAAATTAAGATAGCGGTGTAAGGGTTAGTATTACATGGATTCACTAATTTGAAATAACTGGGAACATGAAAAGCATATGTGGCATGTCATGAGAAAAGGGGTTCAAATAGTGCTGGATCCAGTGTAGCCACAGATGAGCCAGCCTATATGTATTGTCAAATCTTTGTCTGCACTCTTGTAAGTTGTATAGTTGGTCAGTGTACCTTGCAGATGTTATTGTCAATTGCAATCTCTATTAAATTACAAGGGTAGGCTGATAGATCATGGGCCACACTGGAGAAACCACCACTTGTCCCATTTTGTGAAGGCATGTGTATACCAAAGGTGTAAACTCACCATATTCTTGGTTTTGTACAATCTATTCTATTAATGTCCATTGTTTACACCAGTGTATAATCCATGTCATACGATTCAACAAGTTCATGGTCCATGTGTGTAGTGTTGGCCTGCTAAGTTTTTTTGATATTGTATATATTCCACATTCAGTTCTTGGAAAATAATTTGTCACAAAAAACACATATTCCAAAAACTAATACTAATAGCATTTGTTTGTGCGCCAGATTTCTCTTTGACCTTTAGATTGCACGTTATACTTGTCTCACAAAGACCATTGTAAATTTCATTTAAGCATAAGGATTGCTTAGAGAAGCCCTGTCGCACAAAAAAAAAAATATGTGAAAATGATCTAGTTTCCTTCTCTTAGGCCTTTTCAATAGCTTTGTCAACACTGTCATGAATGTCAAATTTGAGCCTTTTTCCATCTTTGGTCTTGCCATACACTGCGCCGTTAAAGTACCATGCAGAATCAAGGTCAAATACTTGGTCTCTTTACAAAACTTAACATCAGAGAAATAAGTTATAACTTCTATTTCCTTCGTTAATATTCTTAATATTTCACTCGTGCATTCCTCTAAGGTTGTACTATCATGCTGTGACATATCTACGACCATCCAACCCCCGCTGATCCCAATGTCAAGGTCACAGACTTAGTCTCTTTACAAAACTTAACATCAGAGAAATATATTATAACTTATATTTCTTTCATCGAAAATTCCTAATATTTCATGCATGCATTCCTCTACGACTCTACTATCATGCTGTGACAAATCCCCGCTTATATCAAGGTCAAGGTCACATACTTGGTCTCTTTACAAAACTTAACATCAGAGAAATCGGTTATAATTTATATTTCCTTTCTCGGATCTTCTTCACATTTCGCACACGCATTGCTCCAATTGACCTCTACCACCATGTAACAAATTCACGTTTGTACCGCCCCCGCTAAGCTCAGAGTCAAGGTCCCAAGCCCACACACTTGGAAATTATTTTACATATTTAGGGGTTATTCTGTAAGCCTCGCTTACTGACCAATCTAGTTAGATATGGTTTTAGGCACCAGGGTCTATACAACATGTACTTAAACAGAAACTAGACGGTGGTCAGTTGCGTGCAATTTATAATTATATTTCACACGTCGTCCGCCCTGTTCAATATTTTATGATACGTATTTAATTGCTTACCCATGTATACATTGACCTGATGCATAGGCTGATCTGGGACTGCGCTCTTCGCAAATATCATAATATCCCGTTTCCCATGGACTATACGACATGTCCTTAAAAATAAACTGGACGGTGGTCAGTTGCCATGCATTTTAAATATTTCACACGTCGTCCGCTCTATATCATGATACGTATGAATTGCTTACCCATGTATACCCTGACCTGATGCGTAGGCTGATCTGGGATCTGTAATCAAATGTCGGAACAAATACACTGTATTGCGCATTGATAATGACGACAATCAGAAGTCAACCAATGTACATGTTGAACATGCCCGCCATGTGTTGAACATTCGCCGACGGTAAGCGTGTCCCACATGAACACTGATGTACATGTTAAACATTCCCCGCCACATGTTGAACATTCCCCGCCACGTGTTGAACATTCCCCGCCACGTGTTGAACATTCCCCGACACATTCACATGACATGTGATTTGAATTGCCAGAAGCACTACGTGTATCCAAATTGAATGATATACTATTTGAATCGCCATTCACAACGCGGTTTAAACTGTCTACAATACATGAGGAAAATAGCGTTCTTGACATCTCAAACTCAGAGAATGAACAGATGTCGTGATGTAAGTATTGATATCATTATTCCTGATGAAAACATTGATGCGTCTCATACTAGTGATGAACTTGAATATCACTTCCAACCAGGTCCATTTCGAGGACCACATTCAGTATTACATGAAATACCAACCGGGAGAAAGGATGGCATGTACTTCATAATCGACAACAAGTCACATATTGACAATCGCTCAAAGGGAATACGATCTGAAATCTGGGATGACTGTGCTGCTTGGCCGAAGGCGTCTTGTCCTAAGTAAAGATTTCTCCCAAAGAATGGACAACTGGTGTCGCTTGTTAAGCGTGACAATGTTTATTGTGTGGAGAAGGTAATTAACAACAAGAGTGCCGCAAGTCACAAAATACGCCCGTCGAATATGGGCCAGACAGCGAAGATGCAGAAATGTGAAGCTGTCACCAAGGCAAGAAACATTAATGAGAATTTGAAAGTCTGTAGCATTATTTCTTCATTTCGTTGTGCTAAACATGTATACTAATTTAGGCAGAGACAGAAAAGTAGAGTGTAAAGTAGAAATGATAGGGAATTGGATACAATAATGTATAAAAAATGGCTAAGTTAAAAAGGTGATATTTTTGTTAAAAAATATTTTTTCGACATAAAAACACCAAGATGCACATCTTCAATATGTGTAGAAGACGTGTGTATAGTTTCAGAACGATCGACGGAACGGTTTCGGAGGAGTTGTGCACACAAACTCTGTACCGTATATAGAACTGTATATAAAAATGTAGAACAAATTGCTAAGTTAAAAAGGTGATATTTTTGTTAAGAAATATGTTTTCGGCATAAAAACACCGAGATGCACATCTTCAATATGTGTAGAACACGTGTGCATAGTTTCAGATCGATCGACTGAACGGTTTCTGAGGAGTTGTGTACACAAACTCTGTACCATATATAGAACTGCATAGAAAAATGTAGAAACAATTGCTAAGCTAAAAAGGTGATATTTTTGTTAAAAAATATTTTTTCGGCATAAAGACGTGTGTATAGTTTCAGAACGATCGACTGAACGGTTTCGGAGGAGTTGTGTACACAAACTCTGTACCGTATATAGAATTGTTTAGAAAAATGTATAAAAAATGACTAAGTTAAAAAGGTGATATTTTTGTTAAAAAAAAGTTTCGGCATTAAAAAACACCAAGGTGCGCATCTTCAATATGTGTAGAAGACGTGTGTATAGTTTCAGAACGATCGAATGAACGGTTTCGGAGGAGTTGTGTACACAAACTATTTACCGTATATAGAATTGTATAGAAAAATGTAGAAAAATAGGTGGACAGACCACATAACTTACATGTAAAGGCATATAAAGGCATAGGCATATAAAGGCATATAAAGGCATATTCCACTAAAAATTTACTTTCTAAAATAAATTGTTCACTAATTGTGTCGTATAAAAAGCGTACATACCATCCGCAACCGGCACGGGAACAACTTCTGGACGTGAATCGGTTGTATCAGACTCTGAAAGCATCGACAGGGTTTAAGAGACGCGTGACTTGGTTTGGTAATATTCCTGATAACTTGTGTTATTTATCAGCGGATGTGGCGCTTGTGGAATATATAGGAACATTTCACGAACGACAATTGCACCGTAATGTAATACACAGAGAGAAGGACAAGCCGTATATTAAAAATAAGCAGTCTGTTCGAATTGATCTCAAAGAACAACTAATACACGATTCCGTTAAGACTGTCGAAAGAAATATGAATATGAATACTAATGATGAATTCGAGAAACAACGAGATGATAAGCAACTTTACAATATTTTTCGTAGATGACGTCGAAAGTTGACACAAATTTCAGAGTACATGCGGAATTCCATTGCGCATGTACTCTAAAAAGTGTGTCAACTTCTGATGCTATCTACGGAAATTATCACATCTTCTGGAAATACATTTCATAAAATCACGCAGATGCTCGAAGGTACTAAATCACATGGCGTGTCTCAAATGATAAATAGACCGGCATTCAATATGATACTTTTAGTTGACACATTGCTTTTTAACTTCACATATATTGATTTTATTTATGACATTACATGTTCACGTTTATATGAGGAATCAATAAATAATGAAATGAAAAGTTATGCAGAGCATGATGTTATTAGCCGATCAAATCAGGGTTCAATATATGTCCACATTTTAGTAGTTACCGAATCTCAGGGAAAAGTGAGAGAAGTGTTGATTTCCTCCCCAACCAAATTCTCCCAGTTATATTTAGCTATCATTAATATCTGATCATAGCAATACTTATGGTAGTCAAATGTAAATGAACTAGCCACAAGTTTATAAAACATTCTAATGTGTTAATCATTTCTCTATATGTTGGGATATTTGAGCGAAATAAGTAGATTCCGTTACATGTATTGGGCCAAGTGATGTTGGTGTGGTGAGGGAACCTGCCACCATATTAGCAAATGGTAGTTTCAGTGTTGAATGGATATTTTATATCCCCCACTGTAGCGCCGTTAAACCGAAAAACGCTAAAGATAAGAAAATAATGTTGATGTTTTTTGTCTGTGATGTAACCTCATCACAATTTCATAAGTTTGTATAATACCCCGACTCTGTAATGAATGGACTATTAAACAAACAACAAATATAATAATGTATTTTTATTATTCAACTTAAAAAATAAAATTTCTAGATGGTAAACTATGCATTATCAGTATTGTATGTTATTACACACAAACGTACATGTACAACTAAAACTTACCTAGGTGGACAGACCACACAACTTACATGTAAAGGCATATAAAGGCATAGGCATATAAAGGCATATAAAGGCATATTCCACTAAAAATTTACTTTCTAAAATAAATTGTTCCCTAATTGTGCAACAATTCCACCAATTTAAAAAATGATAGCCTAGGTCGTCGGTAAAAATTTATTTATATAA
Organism: Conchocele bisecta; assembly: GCA_029237695.1. NCBI lineage: Eukaryota > Metazoa > Mollusca > Bivalvia > Lucinida > Thyasiridae > Conchocele > Conchocele bisecta. The sequence continues at coordinate 30,138,149 of CM055277.1, forward strand.
TATTATGTCATTAATTGGGGGTGTCTTAAGACACTTACAATGATCTAGGCTCAGAATTTGTCCAATTCATGAATACATACCGTCCTCAGTTTTTAGGTAAGCAATCACACACTCTGAGTGACGTATTTGCGACAGAATGCCATATTCGAGAGCTCCAGATAAGCAGCGGGTTATGATCTGCTTGTTCATTTTAAGGAAAACAAAAACATAATTTGACCATTTGGCGGCAATTTTGAATGACATAATGACTCAATTTTGAGAAAAATGATATGACAGCGCTCGGCTGATCGATACCTTCGATTTGATATATTACATGACCACATTTGAACAAAATCAAAAATGGACATTTTGGTGGCCATCTTGAATGACATAATGACTGTTTTTCAAGAAATATTATATGACAGCGATCGGCTCATCGATACTTTCGATTTGACATATTACATGACCACATTTGAACAAAATAAACATTTGACCTTTTGGCGGCCATCTTGAATGACATAATGACTTCATTTTGAGACTAGATGGCCGCGGCCTGCATGTCGCCCCTTGGGGCTAGGCATGGACACTAAAAAAAGAGATATAGTAGACGGAAAAACTTTAACCAAAAAACTTTAACCGTACACACGTACGTACGGACGTGCGCCAAAGTGCCGACTATATCGCGCTTTCCGCAGGCGGGCGCGAAAAAAACTTTAACCAAACATTTCAAAGTAACTAGACCTTGACATTGGGCACAGGGGCCGCACGTGGGGTGGGGCAGAATGAAAATATAGATGATAAACAGCCATGTGAAGGTTGAAGGTAATGGGCAAAGCAGGTGCATAGATATAGTACATGAAAAAACTTTAACCAAAAACTTAAAAGTAATTAGACCTTGACATTGGGCACAGGGGCCGCACGGGAGGGGGTATAATGAAAATATGGATGATCTTGGATTCGTCGTTCGAAGGATTTAACCTTTCCACGGCGGCCATCTTGGATTCAGGTCGACTTTCTTTTAACAACTTTGAAAAGGCTTCACCTAAGGACCATGCCGGTAAAGTTTGGTGTCCATTGAATGCCAAAAATCCAATTGAAAACAGAAGTAGCGAGTATCAAAAAGCAATAACAAATTTGTGGTACCTTTATCATGCTACAGAAAACAATAAACAGACCACAACTATAGCATATTTTTCTTGTTTTCCATCTTCTTTTTTTATCTCCAAGGAGACAATTCTAATGAAATGCCAAGACATGTTTTCATTTCGAAGCAAACTATTCAATAATTGCTGTCTGTTGATGTGTAAACAGTAGTGTGATTTTATTTTACCCAATTAAAATATTGAAATACCCAATGGCTTCAGATATCATGGAGTGAAAATACTCAATTACTAATTCCTTATCTGGAGCCCTGCATAATTATATGGATGCACATCACACTGTTTGGTCCTTTATATGGTCACCTAATGACTATTTCATCACGGAAAACATATTCATATTACCACATTTTGGGCTCTAAGTTACCCACGATAAAAAGATTGACCCAATTGTCGGAACGAATATACAATCACATCATGCGTATCACAAGATACATGCAGCCAGTTAAAACACATGTAACATTCACACAGAAAAACATTCAGCTGAATGTACTTGGATATGGTGTGCTTACACTGTGTGTTAATGATTCTCCCAAAGAGACCAATACTATCGTGATACACGTCCTCTAAACAGAATGTCCCGACCTAGCTCATCAGGACACCCGTTTAACATACAGATGTATCTCACACAAGAAGGTCAATATCACCCAGATAAATGTCACCCGAATGACACTGGGTAAATCGCCATCACTGTGAGGAAGTTTGGTAATGATCCAACTAACAGATCAGTTAATATTTTAGATTTGGGCGTACGTGTGTGTCCAAAATTGTTGACGCCTACTACGACGACGACGCCGCCTAAGTTAACCAGAAATTCTGGCCGTCATGTTTAACTTTCCACTAACGTAATGAGACAAAAATTGCGTTCCAACAAAAGGCGGTTGTCAATGCAAGCAAATAAACTTAATAAATAGAGGATATTCCATCGTACATTTTGAATAGTGGGAAATAATACACGAGTGTGCGTCGGTTTCCGCGTAAGCAACGAGTGAGTGTAGCGAACGAGTTGCTTGCACGGACGCCGACGGACACGAGTGTATTAGTTCTGCTATTCAAACATGTACGATGCAATATCATATTTATTACACTATTGCATTGTGTCGGACTTATTCTGTGCTAGTCGTATATCTGTATCCACGATGTCGTGCTTCCAGGTAGCGTGAGCGGCAGGTTGGAGTATATAAAGGGTAAATTTAACGATGGGATTCACCCATAATGACGGAATCCCGGTATCCCTGGTTTGACACTCGTGTAAATATTTGGCTTTCTGGTACGTGAGAGTTGGATCCGGTTTTACCCATTATAAAAACAAAGAGAAAGAACTTTGTATGGTCTACTCGAGTTACTATTCCTGCCACGTTTTATCATCCTGTATGTGAGCAAGGGCGTCGTCAGGGGAAGATTAATGGCTTCGTACGAACCCTCTTTTTGGAGTCAGCAGGCTTATCTTGTTTACAAATTGCGGTCCGCTATAGCAGACATTATATTATTCATATCCCTTACTAATAAATCACAGTCAAGCGACGCCAAAGATATTGCCAGGGCTCCAGGAGCCTATTTCACCAACATTGCAAAGTATACTTATCTAGCAAAGTATACGTTGAGGGAGAAATTTTCAATTTTAGGATAAATTTATTAATTTTTATTATACTGAATTTATTACATTATCACAGCCATTTTGGCTGTGATAATGTAATAAATTCAGTATAATAATTCTGCATACTTTTAATCATCAAATATGTGCAGTTGTTAGTTTTATATGAAATATTGCATTGCATGAAAAATAAATAATTACTGCCTCAAAGTATACTTTGCTAGAAAAGTATACTTTGCAATGTTGGTGAAATCTGCTACAGATAAGCTGCTTATTTGCTTAAATACCCAATTAAAATTGTCAAAACCCCAATTGAAATCAGAAGTAGCGAGTATCAAAAAGCAATACAAACATTGTGATACAGAAAACAATAAACAGACCACAGATATAGCATATTTTTCTTATTTTCCATGAAAATACATCTTGGTATTTCAAGACATGTTTTCTTTTCAAAACAAACCATTCAATAATTGCTGTCTGCTGATGTGTAAACAGTAGTGTTATTTTGTTTTACCAAATTAAAATTTTGAAATACCCAATTGCTTCAGAAATGATGGAGTGATAATACTCAATTCCAAATTCATTATCTGGAGCCCTGTATTACAATATGCCAATTTGTAAAAATCATACGCTTCTTCAATTGACCCAAAATCCTTTGCCCAGGAGCTACTTGTCACAGGTGGAACACTCGGACCTAGGACCCAATACTTGGCTCATTTGGAAAACGTTACCCCACCCACCCATTTCCACACACTATACCTCACAGCCTTTCGAACTTACCTGAATGCAGTAGTTTGGCTTCTGAAAATCAAAGACATTCCGGGGCTATGAAGCAACCGACATATGTAAGGGGACAAGTTACGTTACTTGAAAGTCCTTTTAAAAAATGCTGGTGACGCCCATGGTTAGCTACCTGTGGTTGTAATGGTTAGCACCAGGTATAGAAATCAATATTCCGATGTTTTACGGAGTCCCCCCCCCCCCCCCCCACCCCCACCCCCCCCCCCCCCCCACCCCACACACACACACACACACACACACACACCCCACCCCTCCACCTCCCGCCCTTGAAAATTACTTACCGTCCATGACGACGCTTAATTTAAAATCTCCTAAATATTATTAATATGGCGGTAAACGGTAACTGTTGTAAATGTACATATAATTCAATAGTTGACACAAGTTATGCTTCTCTAAGTTATATTCAGTATAATGCATTTGAATTATATATGGTTCAGTATAATGCATTACCCGGGAACCCGGTCTAGACATGATAAGCACATTTAGTATCAATATCACGTCACGTCAATCGTTGCTATAAATATACATTACTTTACGTGGTAGGCATGTTAAAGGTTCATGCCCACTCAGTAGGCACAAACTGTTCTTTATATGAATTAAATAAGTGTATAAGTGTGTCACTATTCCACCAGTTCTAAAAATTACGAGTGTCCGCTAAGCAGATATAATCATTTAGTAATATCTATTTTACTGACAGTGACTCGCGGTGGTGTCGGGCTATTTTCATATGCAAATGAGGCATTATATTTTTTAATTATTTATATTATAAGCGTCACGTGAAAAAATAATATTTTCGACAGATTCAGAGATTATAAAGTATGATCATTGCACATCAAACAAGAAAATGTGGCCTATCGGCATACGAATACCCGCGGTGGCAGATTGGAGAAACTGTGGCAACGTAAATTAACCAAAAGTGATAAGTACATGCGTTCATAAGCACAGTTGTGAAGGTCAAATGGTGAAGTTCATATTTAGGGCAGCATGATTGTGTGGCATTTGTGCAAAAGTTTGATGTATTGAAATATCAAAGTAATCCTTCAAGGGCTATAGAAGATATGACTGAATTAAGAAACTCCGGCAAAGTTCTTAGTGTGTGAAAAAGTTAAAAGTTGTGAAGGTCAAAAGTTCAAGGTCATATTACGGGCAGCATGGTACAGTGTAATTTGTCCACAGGTTTGATGTATATACATATTAAAGTAATCCATCAAGTGATATAGAAGTTATGACAGAATTGACTCCGGCGAACTTATAAATGTGTGAAAAAGTTCAAAGTTTTCAATGTCAAAAGGACATGGTCATATTAAGGGCAGCATGGATGTGTGGCATTTGTCCACAAGTATGATGTATTGAAATATTAAAGTAATCTATCGAGAGATATAGAAGTTATGACAGAATTGAGAAACTCCGGCGACGTTATTAATGTGTGAAAAATATCAAAGTTGACAAGGTCAAAAGGTCAAGGTCATATTAAGGGCAACATAGATGTGTGGCATTTGTCCACAAGTATGCTGTATTGAAATATTTAAGTAATCCTTCAAGGAATATAGAAGTTATGACAGAATTCAGAAATTTCGGCGACCTTCTTAATGTGGGAAAAAGTTCAAAGTTGTGAAGGTCAAAAGGTCAAGGTCATATTAATAGCAGCATGGATGTGTGGAGGTCCTAATTAGGAGATATTAAGTAATAATTAAGAGCTACTAACTCCTAATTAGTAGTTACTATTTACTAATTAGGACTTAGTATATAAGTCCTAATTAGGATATAGTATCTCCTAATTAGGAGTTAGTATCATACCAGGCCCGTAGCCAGACCTGTTTGAAGGGGGTGGGGGTCGTTTCGAAGGCCCAATGGGCCTGAGGTATATAGGGGTCTAAAAAACTGGACCTCGGATGCTAAAACCAAAAAAGTGTACTTCGAAGGCTATGGGCGGGGGGGGGAGGGGGGTCGGTCGACCCCCACCCCCCCCCCCCCCCCCCCCCCCCCCCCCCCCCACCCCCCCCCCCCCCCCCCCCCCCCCCCCTCGTACGGCCTGCATACCTACTAGGAAAAACCGGCGTGTTACTAGTTACTATTACTATCAATAAACAGTAAATGTGTTCAAGATCGTCTTCCAAGAACATACCACATATTACTATAAATAGACACACAAAACGAAACTACAAGTCCGCAGTTTCGAATCGGGGAATCCCCTGAATTGGGCACTTGCCAATATCAGACGATATCATACTTCTGTCGACGCCACGTTACCTGACTGACTGAGGGGTAAGTGTATTATTTACTTATTATTCAACTAACAACAGCAATTTCACATTGAATACATGTAAGGAGTGTCTTTATAGAATTGGACATTTTGTTTGAAATGTAGTATAATTATAATCATACGTGTGAGTCACAGAATATATATCAAAGTACTGAGAGTACTGAAACTAGGTTAGCTCCACAACTGGCACAAGATTACTAATAAGTATTATTTATTTATATAATGATGTTAAATAGCTTATCATCAGCTAAAGTCATTGTATGTATGTTAACTGGTTCAAATCCCATATTTCATGTGTAGGGAAGAAGTAAAATCCCAAAATCAGAACACAATACAGACAAAAATATACAGTCCGTGTACTTGGCTTCGCACACGTTACATATATTTTGATAATTTATATAAGAAACAAGTATACAAATAAAGTTCGGAGATATGACACGCAGCACCGGAAATATGTGTGTCACATGTCATACAGTTCACCCGTGCTCAAGGATTAGGTAATCGGTGAAGGTAATATAAGAAGGGAATACAATGGTCACTAAATCCTTGTATCACGTTTATGTTTTCCACTAATGAAGAGTTGGCCTTATCAAATGAAGGATTATTCACAAACTTGAGATCCAGACAATTGCTGGAGGTGTCAGATTCTAGATAAGGTGTGTATTGGCGTATTTACGCATTTATTGTAGCAAAATACGCGTTGAATATCAAAAGTGGTAGTACAAAATACTCAGAGCAATGTGAAAATACGCGTTGATTTTCAAATTGAGTAGTGAAAATACTGTAATCCAAATGGTGCTCAACCTTTTATAGTTGTATTATCTATGCTTGTGTGAACTATTGTAATTATTTGTTCAGTGGTATTTCTAAAATATCTGAAAATGTGTCCCTGAAGTGACGCATGCATACAATTATAAAAAATGCCTGCCCCAGCGCCATCTGGTGGCCAGATTGTGTTACCATGTAGTAGTCAGACCATGTTCTGTATAGGAATTAAATAAGTGTTAACAGGGCTCTAGATAAGGAATTAGTAATTGAGAATTTTCACTCCATCATTTCTGAAGCAATTGGGTATTTCGAAATTTTAATTGGGTAAAATAAAATTACACTACTGTTTACACATCAACAGACAGCAATTATTGAATAGTTTGCTTCGAAATAAAAACTTGCTTGGAATTTCATTAGAATTGTCTCCTTGGAGACAATTCTGATGAAATACCAAGATGTGTTTTCATGGAAAATAAGAAAAATATATTTGTGGCCCGTTTATTGTTTTCTGCAGCATGATAAACGTACCACAATTTTTTTTTTTTTTTGTACTCACTACTTCTGGTTTCAATTGGGTTTTTGGCAATTTTAATTGAGTATTTAAGGAAATACGCAGCTTATCTGGAGCCCTGGTATACTTCTGTAACTATTTCCACCAGTTTTAAAAATTACGAGTGCCCACTATACAGATACAATATTTTACAAAATTTAGTAATCGTTAGTTTACTGATAGTGACTCGCGGTGTTATCAGGCAATTTTGATATCCAATTATTTATATCAATTAAATATGTCACCTAAAATGACTTATCGACATATTATCATGATTATACAGTATGATCATTGCAAATCCAAAAATAAATAGAGATAATAAATGGTAATTTCCGTTAACATTTTAAGGAAACACGGTTATCGCCCCTGATATCAGTATGGCAATCCACGTTTGATATAAAAGGTATAATAATGTCAAATTAAAGGTACATGCACACTCAGTAGGCACAACATTTTATAGGAATTAAGTAAGTGTATACTTGTGTCACTATTCCACCAGTTTATTGTCAGTTATAAACATTATAAGTGCCAGCTATACAGACATAATCATTTAGTATAAATATTGATTGCGTTTGTATCAGGCTATTTTCATATGCAAATGAGGCGTCGTATTTTTTAATTATTATTTATTCTAATTAATTGTGTCACCTGAAAAAATAATAATCATACTTTATAATCTGTCGAAAACATTATTTTTTCAATTCGATTCGGCCCCTTAAATATGAGCCGAATCGAATCGAAAAAATAATGTTTTCGACAGATTATAAAGTATGATCATTGCACATCAACAAATAAAGACATAGAATACATAGTAATGTCCGTTAAGGAAACACGGTTATCGCCCCTGATATCAGTGTAAAAGAATACGTATGATATATAATGTATAATAATGCCAATCAATACGTGGTGTAATTGAGAATGAATATTTATTTTGCCAGAAAATGTCATATCTACAGAATATATACAAAACTATATGTCTCCCTATATTTATATAACCTGGCATGTGGGAACCCAGCTTTAATACGTAATGGTAAATGAATGTTTATGTTGCCCGAAAAATGTCACATATAAAGACAAAATATGTCTCCGTATTTTATAACCTGGCATGTGAGACTCGAGGTTTAATAATATGAACTGGTGTGTATACATTCTATTCAATGTGTGCTTGCTGTCTGTGTACTTGTGTATGGAAATGAGATTTCATATATTTATAGTTTAAATTTGGATATTATTTAAGTTAATTTGCCGGATCTGGTGAGTGACAGTGGATGTACATCGTCCGAATTTATGTTAAACAGAGGTTGATAATCATGTACTAGGCATACATTAACTATTACATATGAGACACGCCATGTGATTTTGTACCTTCGGACACCGGCGTAATTTCATTAAATACGGTTACAAAAGTTACAATATTTTCCGTAAATGGCTACAAAAGCGCATGTACTCTGAAAATTTTGGTAACATTTGACTTTAATTATGAACACTATTGTAATTTTTGTAAACGTATTTAATGAAATTACGCAGATGTCCAAAGGTACAAAATCACATGCGTGTGAGATATTACTAGTAGACGGTGTCTGTGTGTACTGGATTCTCGATAGCGTGTGTGCATATCTACGGGGCCCCGCAGGGGACATGGATTTTTTTTATTAATTCGTTCCCACGAAATAACAATTCGTTCCCTCAATTTAACAATTCGTTCCCACGATATAACAATTCGCAATTCGTTCCCACACATTCGTTCCCACGAATTAACAATTCGTTCCCGTGTGTGCATATCTACGTATGTACGGAGCACCACAGGGGACATATAATCTTTTTTTATGCCACCGGGTTTCGAAGAAACGGGTGGCATAAAGTGTTTGGACCGTCCGTCCGTCTGTCTGTCCGTCTGTCTGTCTGTCCGTCTGTCCGTCCGTCACACTTTTCGGTTAACCAATTTGTCACAGTTTCTCAAATATGCTGCAGGTGGCATCTGCGTTCGACAGACGCATTTCTTGTTTATTAATTCGTTCCCAATTCGTTCCCTCAATTTAACAATTTGTTCCGTCGAATTAACAATTCCAATTCGTTCCCTCGAATTAACAATTCGTTCCCATGATATAACAATTCATTCCCTCGAATGAACATTTCGTTGCCGTGGGAACGAATTGTTATTTTGTGGGGACGAATTGTTAAATTGAGGGAACGAATTGTTATTTCGTGGGAACGAATTAATAAAAAAAAGATTCTACGTCCCCAGTGGGGCTCCGTACATATCTGTCTCGTATTCATCTTAACACAGGTCACGCAGAATATATTTACATATAAGTCATATTCGTTGCAAAAATATGAATATCCTCTATACATTTTGTTTGCCTAGTCTTTATATCTAAATGAATGAACACTGTATAGGTCGGCGAGACGGTTCAAACGTTTCCATATGTGTAGAAAAAAGTATTTTAAATTTTCAGTCAGAAAAAAAACAACGGTGTATCTTCAACCTGTAAAAATGATCAATCAAATACCCCAGTGTGCATAGACGTATAGGTGCATAGACGTATAGGTGCATAGACGTATAGGTACCAGGGGCGGAACCAGGATTTCAGGTTAGGGGGTGGGACTTCTTAATTGAAGTAGTTTACTATATTTTCGAATTAGCACCGTTTGTTCGTCGACCAAGCGTCGACTGTTAGGTTGGTCCGGCCGGCGGTATGCCCTCCGGAATATTATTGATATCTACACACCATTTTGCTGCGTGGGGGTGGGGAGCGCGCCGGGTTTTCACCTACGTGAATCCGACCTTGGGCACAAACGTAAAGTTTTGTACTCTATTATCTATATGGAAAATGTGCAGATTCTCTATGCCTCAGGGGCCCGCTTCACTAAACTTCGTACGAATAAAATAGTCGTTAGTGCAAAATTATGATAATCTGTAAATGTCATATTAACAATATTTTCTTGTAAACAATCATTGAATTTACATTTATTGAGCATTTGCAGCCTATGCTCAATAACTGTAATTCCATCAATTGAAATTTCCAGACGATCATAAATTTGCACTTGCAAACATTTTAGTCGTACGAAGTTTAGTGAAACAATATTTTATTGTAAACAATTATTTGCTTTACAATTATAATGTACAATAAATGTAAATCCATGAATTGAAATTTCCAGACGATCCTAAATTTGCGCTAACGAACATTTTAGTCTTACGAAGTTTAGTGAAACGGCCCCCATGTTTCTAAATGTTAGCTCATCTGCTGAGCCTCAGTCAGCGTGGGCGTTACCATGGGGGTTCCATCTTCAGTTGTGAAGCAATCGAAATATGTAAGGGGTCCAGGAGATACCCCTGGATCCAGAGCTCCAGATAAGCTGCGTATTTGCTTAAATACCCAATTAAAATTGCCAAAAACCCAATTCAAATCAGAAGTAGAGAGTATCAAAAAGCAATAAAGAATGTGTGGTACCTTTATCATGCTGCAGAAAACAATAAACAGACCACAAATATAGCATTTTCTTTTCTTATTTTCCATGAAAACACGGAGAGCATAATGAAATCCAAGACATGTTTTCATTTCGAAGCAAACTATTCAATAATTATATTCTACTCAATTAAGATTTTGAAATACCCAATTACTTCAGAAATGATGGAGTGACAATACTCAAATTACTAATTCCTTATCTAGAGCCCTGTGGACCCCTTACATATTCAGGTTGCTTCACAGCCCCGGAACGTTTTTTATTTCTAGAAGCCCAATGTTACATTCATGTATGTTTGGACAACAACTATGTAGCTCCTGGACAAAGAGTGTTGGGTCAATTTAAGAAGCACTTCCTGGCGATTTTCATGTTTCAATGATTTTTTATGTCAATTAACTGTGTATTTTGTAGGGCATTTGAAAATATAATGTCTGCTCATTCATGCACTGAAAAATGCTATCGCAGACCTCATTTATATAAAAAAAAAAATTCTCCGGAAAATCATGCTGCCTCCAAAAAAGGGGGTTCGTACGAAACCATCGAACTTCCACTGACTACGCCCGTGCTCAGCTAAACGCGTATACCTTTTTAGCTCACCTGAGCGAAGCTCATTGTGAGCTATTGTTACCGCAATGTGTCCGTCGTCCGTCGTCGTCCGTCGTCCGTGAACATTTTCAAACGTGTTCTCCTCGGTAACCATTGGGTCTATAGTCACCAAACTTATATTTGAGTATATTTCATGGTCCTTAGGTAGGTGGATTACAAAATTGTTAAAATGATGTCATTACGTAATCCAAGATGGCCGCCGTCTAAAAATAGCACAAATTCTGAAAAAATCTTTTTCTCAAGAACCGCCAACCGGATTTCGACAAAACTTGGTAGGAATGATCGATGTATATTGCTCTTTCAAAGTTGTTAGAATGGTGGCCCCGGGGTCAAAAATGGGCGTGGCCCGTGGGGTCAAATTGGGGTCAAATTTTATTTTTGACTGAATATGGTCATGTCATATATCAAATTGAAGGTATCAATGAGGCGATCACTCTGGTGCATTTTTTGTGGGAATCGAATTGTTATGTCATCCAAGATGGCCGCCGAAAGGTCAAAAGGTCGTTCTTTTATTAGATATTTCAAAATTCTTCTTCACATGAACCGCTTGGCCCATGGTAGCGAAACTTAAAAGTTATGGTCCATGGGTGAAGCCTTTTCAGATTTGTTAAAATGGAGGTCATCGCTAATCCAAGATGGCCGCCGTCTAAAAATAGCATAAATTCTTAAATAATCTTCTTCTCATGAACCACTAGCCGGATTTCGACGAAACTTGGTAGGAATGATCGATGTACATTGCTCTTTCAAATTTGTTAAAATGGTGACCCCGGGTTCAAAATGGGCGTGGCCCGTGGGGTCAAATTGGGGTCAAATTTTATTTTTGACCGAATATGGTCATGTTATATATCAAATCGAAGGTATCAATGAGGCGACCACTCTGGTACATCTTTTGTCAAAATCGGATTGTTATGTCATCCAAGATGGCCGCCGAAATGTCAAAAGGTCGTTCTTTTATTAGAGATTTCAAAATTCTTCTTTACATTAACCTCTCGGCCCATGGTAGCCAAACTTAAAAGTTATGGTCCATGGGTGAAGCCTTTTCAGATTTGTTAAAATGGAGGTCATCACTAATCCAAGATGGCCGCCGTCTAAAAATAGAATAAATTCTTAAAAAATCTTCTTCGCATGAACCGCTAGCATGATTTCGACGAAACTTGGTAGGAATGATCGATGTACAATGCTCTTTCAAATTTGTTAAAATGGTGACCCCGGGGTCAAAAATGGGCGTGGCCCGTGGGGTCAAATTTTATTTTTGACCGAATATGGTCATGTTATATATCAAATCGAAGGTATCAATGAGGCGATCACTCTGGTACATTTTTTGTCGAAATCGGATTGTTATGTCATCCAAGATGGCGGCCGAAATGTCAAAAGGTCGTTCTTTTATTAGAGATTTCAAAAAATTTCTTCACATGAACCGCTTGGCCCATGGTAGCCAAACTTAAAAGTTATGGTCCATGGGTGAACCCTTTTCAGATTTGTTAAAATGGAGGTCATCACTAATCCAAGATGGCCGCCGTCTAAAATTCTCTTTCAAAATTGTGAAAATGGTGACCCCGGGGTCAAAAATGGGCATGGCCCGTGGAGTCAAATTGGGGTCAAATTTTATTTTTGACCGAATATGCTCATGCCATATATCAAATTGAAGGTATCGATGAGGCGATTGCTCTGGTGCAATATTTGTCGGAATCGGATGATTATGTCATCCATGATGGCCACCAAAAGGTCCATTTATTCAAGATTTTGAACGTCTTTTTCTCAGGAACCACATGGCCGATGCTGGCCAAACTTCATAGGAAGTTAAGATCCTTGGGTGAAGCTTTTTCAGATTTGTAAAATGAGTCATCGCTTAATCCAAGATGACCGCCATCTAAAAATAGCACAATTTTTTTAAAACACATGAACTCAATGTCACATTCTCCTCTGGTGTTCAGGTGAGCGAATTAGGGCCATCATGACCCTCTTGTTTAATATAGCATCTGCCTTCCCGTGCATTGGAAAAACTGACGTTGACTAGTGACAGGCATTGTCACATACACGTTGTCAATTCAAGATTCGATTTCAGCACTAATGCTGATGACATTTCATTGGTCCAGCGATGTCGCATGTCGCTGACGAAAGACGTCAGTGTTATGGCGCAATGGAAATGTGTCTGCATTGGTGTGTGTATTTCATAATTCCGAACATTTATATGACAAGTAGAATACCAGGCTAGAGTCTTTTGATACCAAGTTTTACCAAGGTTGGCTCGGAAACGGTAGGAATTTAGACACTACTGTCTGTTTCACGAAACATGCCCAAATTTTACGGCTATATAAACAATGCAAAAACTATATATGGTTTCGATATTATTGAATTGTAGCAAAATTTACGAATGAGCCTACTTTTTATTTCTTGAAATTTGGTCCAATATTTATTTTATTGCTAAAAAAGCAATTTCCACATGTTCACTCTGTGAAGTCTATGGGGATTTAACATGGGGAAATTTTTCTGATTTCAGAAATAGTGGACGATTTTCAAAATGTAACTGAATCAATTTTTTTTCCCATGTCAAATTCCCATAGAGAACTCGTTTTTCGTAATAAAATCAATATTTGACCAAATTTCACGAAATAAAAAGAAGGCTCATTCTTAAATTTTGATAAATTTTAATATTATCGAAAAAAAGAAAAGTTTTTGCATTGTTTATATGGCCGTAAAATTTGGGCGGGTTTCGTGAAACAGACAGTAGGCTGATATACATTTAACAGCTAACGTGTTATGCTAGCACATGGTCAAATATAGGCCTAAATAGTCTTTATTGAAAAGAAGACGGACTTGTTTACACTGACGTCATCGATAACGTTGTGTTACGTCGTTCGTCCAATGAAACGCAGTACACATGTTTTTAATTCGTTGTTAATCGGATATGCATACCTTCTGCCTATTCCTCGTTTTTCTGCCGACGAACTTTTGGCTATTGAACACATTAAATCTAAAAATATATTTAAGTGTAAGTACTTTTTCATCAATAACAAAAAATGTTTCTATTTGATGAAATTCCATCAAATATTGATTTTATTGCGAAAATAAAAGCAATTTTCCAATGGGAATTCAACATAGGCCAGGGAATTTACGTGAACAATTCAGCCGACCCGCAAGTTTCTGCAACACAACCACCATTATTGTCAATAATTCGAGAAAAATATGCTCAGCAGAAAAAAATTCGTCAACAATCGGAGGGTATGAAAGTTGTCATTTTAAAAAAGAAAAAGTGGTGATTTTGTACCAAAATCGCAAAGTTGAGAAAAAAATGTTGCAAAAACACTTTTGAATGATATTACACAATACTTTTGATAATATATTTCCCAAGTATGTTTGTTAATTACTATTGTGCTCAAGAGCCAGCATGGCTTAAACAATAAACGATTATTCTATTATATGTCTTTTCAAATAAAAAAAAATCATCCGGATCTCCCAGGTGACATTTTTGGGATAAAAGTATACATTTAACTGGAATATTTGTTTAAATATCAACTGACCAAAGATATACTAACAAAATAAATGACAATATATTTTCAAATGTGTGTTTTAACAAATGGACATAATTTCGTATGTGTAGGATGTTATGAAAGTTGTCATTTTGGGGCATAAACATGCGAATTGAAACAATAAATCACTAACAACAGGAATTCAATTTATAAACAACAATGTATGAAGACTATCAATGATTTAAATTTATCAAATACATGTATTCCTAACATGCGTGAAACATTCAAAACGAGTTATCATGATTTCTCTATGTCCGTCCGCAATTCTCTCCACATGGACGGTTGTCGACAGACCGTTGTTCATTTTTTCATTCACAACCAGTGGATGCGATCACGGTTATGCGTTTATCAATCACAGTGATGATGTTTTTTATGAAAGCTTTTTAGAATTTATCAATTTGGATTCATCGCCTAATCCAAGATGGCCGCTGTAAAAATGTTAAAATCGTCAAACGACTTTTTCTCATGAAATGATAGGCAGACTTTGAACGGATCTTCGACTTGTCACATGACGACAGAGGACCATTGGAGCAACACACATATCCGTTCAGGGAAATGGAAATTGTAAGACATATTCCCGAGCGTTAAGGTTTTGAACGAACAACGTGTTTGACCTTAACATTTGGGTTATCCGGGGAGGGGGCGGGACAATAGTGAATGTGTTACACTGCAGTAGAGGATGATTGAAGCAATATGTTGGTGAAATATCGAGTAGATTAGTGAAAGGAAACAAAACATAGATTCATTGACCCAAGCGTCAAGGTTTCGCACGCACCAAGTATATGACCTTGACCTGGGGTTTCTCGATGGTGTGGCGATTGTGAATCTGGCAGGGGGTAGAGGGCATTAGGACAATATGTGTATGAATATCAAGCAGATCCGTGCGGAGAAATCGAACATATATAGGTTATTTACCCGAGCGTTAAGGTTTGTGACGCGCCCAGTATGTGACCTTGACCTTCTGTTTAACGGGAGCGGTGCGATCGTGGTTTGCTGCAGGGCGGTATAGAACCATTGGAACGACACGTGTGTTACATATTAAGTAGATTAGCGGGGGCGGGATGATGGTGAATCTGTCAGTGGGTGGTAGAGGGCATTGGGGCAATGTATGTTTGAAGTATCAAGGAGATCCGTGGGAGGAAACCGAACATATCAGTCATTTATCCGAGCGTTAGGTTTGGGACGCACCAAGTATGTGACTTTGGCCTTTTGTTTAACGCGGTCGGTGCGATCGTGGTTTGTTGCAGGGCGGTAGAGAACCATTGGAACGACACGTGTGTGACATATTAAGCAGATCCGTGCTTGCAAACAAAACGTATAAGGATTGACCCAAGCGTCGGGGTTTCGAACTCACCAAGTATGTGACCGTCATCCTGGGCTTAGCGGCGGCCGGACGATTGTGGATTTGGCAGTGGGTGGTAGAGGGCATTAGGAAAATGTGTGTATGAAATATCAAGCCGATCCGTGCGAGGAAACCAAACTTATAAGTTATTTACCACAGCGTTAAGGTTTGGGACGTGCCAAGTATGTGACCTTGACATTTTGTTTAACGGGGGCGGGGCGATCTTGGTTTGTTGCAGGGCACAGGTGGAAGACTCGGACCTATGACACCAAAAAAATGCCTATTAAAATAAAATCCCATTACCCCACCCACTTGGTCTCGTACATTACCATCTTCTATAAAGAAAGGTGGATAACATTGTGGCCATTATAGAAAGAGCCCTCTCGTTTCCGACTCGCACAAACACAATACACATCGATTAAATGTATGATTTCTGTCGCTGGCAATCGATAAAGTTATTAGGTGTGTGAATATATTCACTTCAAATCGCTCTTTCCAGCATTTATTCAGTTATTCGCATTTTGTATACCCCATCCAAAGCGAAATTTGCGTGTACGAAAGAATCTCACACAGAATCGGAGGCCGTCCGGCGTGGATTATCGGTCATATTTGACCAGCTCAAACTAAAGTAGTGCACCATGACCATATACATTAGCAACTCCAACCATACAAAGTTCGTCCAATTGTGATCGTTCACCGATCTAAAAAACACATTTTTTCTACTTTCATTCATGATTCGCGTACTATCAGATTATGTCTTCCGGAATCCCGAAATAGGTTGAATGACGTCATTACAGTTTAGATTTAGCCAATCAGAGATGTTCTTTACATAGACGCTTCCGGTTGTATTATGGAAGATGGTGCATTGACCCGGTTCCCGATAATGAACGAAATTAGACAAACAAGTGTTTTTTAGATCGGTGAACGATCACAATTGGACGAACTTTGTATGGTTGGAGTTTCTAATGCATATGGTCATGGTGCTCCACTTTAGTTTGAGCTGGCGATCAGCTATCGGCCAAATATGACCGATAATCCACGCCGGACGGCCTCCGATTCTGTGTGAGATTCTTTCGTACACGCAACTTTCGCTTTGGATGGGGTAATCAAAACGCGAATAACTCAATAAATACTTGAAACAGCGATTTGAAGTGAGTATATTCACACACCTAATACCTTTATCGATTGCCAGAGACATATTTCATACATTTAATCGATGTTTATTGTGTTTGTGGGTATCGGAAAAGAGAGGGCTCTTTCTATAATAGCCATATTTATACCCACCTTCTATAAATAGAAGATGGTAATGTACGAGACCAAGTGGGTGGGGTAATGGGATTTTTTTAATAGGAATTTTTTTGGTGTCATAGGTCCGAGTCTTCCACCTGTGTTGCAGGGCGGTAGAGGACCGTTGGAGCGACACATGTGTGACATATTAAGCATATTTGTGGATGCAAACAAAACATAAAAGGCATTGATGCATGCGTCAAGGTTTCGAACTCAACAAATATGTGACCTTGACCCTGGGCTTAGTCAGGGCGGGACGATTCGTGAATGTGTCATTGAGTTGTCGAGTACTATGAGAACAATGTGTGTATGAACTATAGTAGATCCGTGTAAGGAAAAAGAAGTTACAATACATTTAGCTGAACGTTATTTTTTCTGTGACGTACGTACTCACTTTGGACATACGGGACGGGACGTATGTGCGGCGGTAACGCTATATGCTGTTTTACGACTCAGTCGCGGGTACTTACATACATGTTTCTGTAGTTATATGTGTAAATACATGTATAGACACGTGTTTTGGTGTCTATCTAATAAACTTCGTGTTTCCAGTTTTCAGATTTTAAATTAGGTACTTATTTACCAACTTTAAATACCATTTTCTCGTTACCAGATGTCTTCGATTTTGTTTTCATGTGAATAATAGCTATTATCAACATGTTTTCCAATTTTCGGTATTAAGTCTCGAAACAGTTGGCAGAAATAATTTTTTCAAAATTACTACAATTCATGCACTAATTTGATAGTTTTACCCCAAAAATGACACCCACTATGCTCAAATTGTTGTTTTTTCTATAACAATATATATATATATATATATATATGGGCCGCGCTCTGTGAAAACCGGTCCTAATGACACAATTTTCGATTTGCACTTTTTTACATTTTTGGATGCGGACACCTTTCACAAACAATATGCTGAAAAGAAAATGCAAATATGTTTCATAGTTTTTGTTTTATCTCACTTTTTGTAGCACCATGTCAATCACGCCAGGAAAAAAAGTAACGTCATCGAGAAAATGACGTTATTGAAACGCTGACGTTTGTACAATGCGTGTTCATAGACTCATTGACTGTGCTTGCTGTAAACTGTATTTGCTGATAAGTTGCACTAAATGTATCTACAAGTGTTAGTATGAATACTATCAAACATTGAACAGAATACAACTATGATAAGTACATGTAGTGAACAAACCAAACGCACCACTATCAATGTTAAATCTATAATTAGCCGACATATGACCTCGTAATTTGCTACTATCGCCAACTATCACATATTATGCATATACATGTAACGTCAGAAAGATACATTGTAATTATTTGAGAATTTAGTTTAGAATCTAGTTGACGTTATTTACGTAACAGTTAATTGTTACGTCATTTATTGATGTAGACATTACGTCACTCACCAAGGAACAAACACAAACAACTAAACGACGTTCCTGGTGTTTGAAATTGAAACAATCTGTGATTGAAACAAATGCACTATTTTCTGTAGAAATGAATGGCCTGAATTTGGTTAGTCGGACACCCCCGGTGAGTTTTAAATAAATTAAAAAATCGACTGTCCATACCCGATTCTCGGAATTAGATTTACATCTCCGAAAGCGGGAGGAACGTTTTCCTGTGTAGCCAATATGACTGACGGACGGTCTTGTATGTACATGTACCTCGTACTAGCAGGTCTATGGGGAAATCCTGCGCTGACCCCCACTCCCTCGGCTGCCCACCGCCGCGCCACTGCCCCCACACCGAGAGGGAAGATATTTTTAGGTGTGTCCGCTTAAAAAAGTTATTGTGTGGGCTACCCGTCTCGATCCTGTCTACGAATTTACTGCCGGTACTGATTTTTTATATAAGTTTCTTCACATTTTATAAATGTACGCATTTATCAACCGTACTTTGTAGATTCCTTGATATGTTTTTATTTGCGTGACTGATGCCCGCGCGACAGCATGCGTATTTATTTAGTAAGTGGAATGTATAGTTGTTAAAATCAAAAGTGGCCAACAGAAGATTCAGGGCAAAATTAACCATTACTGTGTATTTTTAAATGTGTGTCGGTTTGAATTTTTGATAATGGGTTTCCATTTGAAAACAAATATATATACAACTACATAAACCTGTCAATGTCCGGAAAATGTGTCGATATGACATACATGAATGTATAATTTGAATTTAGACGCGTTGAATCTGCAAATATAGAAGTTGTGTATTCCAGGGCGGATTCACGTAGAGGAAAACCCGGCGCGCGCCCCCCTAACATTTTGCGAGTAAAGATATGTTTGCTCTAAAATGCGTTATAACGCAGCAAAATCGGGTATAGATATCAACAATATTCAGGAGGGCATACCGCCGGACCCACCTAGCAGCAGTCTCCCGAGCTCCGCTTGGTCGACGAACAAACGGTGCTAGTTCGAAAATATAGTAAACTGTTTCAATTAAGAAGTCCTGCCCCGCCCCCCTAACCTGCAATCCTGGATCCGCTCATGGTATTTGCTTTATATTATTTACACGCCTCCGACTAGAACGTCCCTTTGATAAAAAAACAATAAAGCACGCAGACATCCAGTGTTTAGTAGTAAGTAAATTAACAACGATCTAAAGTAGGACTTCTTTAATTTGTAAATGTTGGAGACCTGTGCATCTGCACAGCCTGATCAGGGTCTGCACTGATTGCAAAAATACTAGTAAACTATATGCCATACATTCATATAACCATATTTACAAGTGGTAAATTAAAATAATATTTAACAGTCATCAAACGGCAATCGTACGGCTGATGTAATGTGATATTTTTGAAAGTCGCTAAAAATTACGTGACATTAGAAGGTACATGCAAGTGGTTGCAGATACAGATACAAATCAGTAGGCTACGTCCCTGGGGCCCGTTTCACTAAACTTCGTAAGACTAAAATGTTCGTAAGTACAAACTTAAGATAGTCTGTAAATTCCACATTAACAACATTTTCCTGTAAACAATTATTGGATTTACATTTATTGAGCAGCCTATGTTCAATAAATGTAATGAGCAGCCTATGCTCAATAAATGTAAATCAATCAATTGAAATTTCCAGATGATCCTAGATTTGCACTTACGAACATTTTAGTCGTACGAAGTTTAGTGAAACGGGCCCCCGGTGGCTACGATTATGTTCGCCCTAAATATGCATGTGACACAATACCAACACACTACATACTAAATAATAAAACATGTTTGTGCCAGTGTCAACATGATGCATGCGATATGCGAGCAGCCGCGTAATTAGAACTACCATATTAAATCGTTTTCCATAGAACGACATCTGTAAACCAAGACCTTTTCATAAATATGAGCATGCAATATGAAGATCTACGTAGACACATCATTAAGTCATGAATACATGAATGCAGATTTACCCGAGGTTGTCTACATATTTCGAAACTTGATCGGTTGTCACGTTCAAATGAAGGTTAGAGTTACTCATAAAAAATAAAAATGCGTAATGCAGTGTAATCTATAAATAAATACCAAAATCGGAACTTAGACGGCAGAAAATACCCGAGCCCGCTCTAATCTGAACGGGAACGTATAGCATAATTAGTAAAGAGCGCACACATGCGCCCCGGGGTCGATCTTAAAGTTGTAAGTACATGTATAGCTGATGGTGGTCGCCAGACAGGATAAGTTTGTTTTCTGTTAGTATTCAGGTTTCAACCCAAATTAAGAAACATGCAGACGCCTCCATCTACGCCGACTACAATTGTTCTCGCGTTTGTTTGTAATTGTTATATAAATATATAAATAAAGTTTAAAAGAAATATTAGCATTATGATTACATAATACTGATATTGTTATGTGTTATCTAAAAATACCGGTCGTATGGTTATTTAGTTTCAAATGTCATTTCACAAGTCGTCCAAATAATATATTATAAAAATCATAAATGCAATATGCCCATTTGTATAAAAATAATCGACAAAATTAATACGTATTTCCTTGAAGGAAATTGAAGAAAAAAAATACAACTATCTGAACCACTATGAAAACAACTGTACAATTCTGCCACGCATATCCAACATTAAAATATTTGTGAGCCGTAAAGCGTACGGCTATAAATAGGACAACTTATTGCAATGACGCAACAATACCAAGTGTCAAAATCCGAAGTGACGTTGGTAAATGTATGCTTAACTTTGCGACGTCATTTTCAGCCTTTCGTGACGTTGTCATTAAGGCTGGTTTTCACAGAGCGCGGCCCATATATATATAGGCCGCGCTCTGTGAAAACCGGCCTTAATGACAACATTTTTAATTTGCATTTTTTTACATTTTCTGATGCGGACACCTTTCAAAAACAATATTCTGGAAAGAAAATGCAATTATGTTTAATCATTTTTGTTTTATCTCACTTTTTGTAGCACCATGTGAATCACGCACGAAAAAAAACGTAACGAAATGGCGACGTTTGTACAATGCAGCTGAACAGCCTACAGTAGAAATAAGTGTTCATAGACTCATTGACGTGCTTGCTGTAAACTGTATTTGCTGATAAGTTGCACTAAATGTATCTACAAGTGTTAGTATGTATACTATCAAACATTCATCAGAATAAAACTATGATATGTACATGTAGTGAACAAAACAAACGCACAACTATTGATTTTAAATCTATAATTAGCCTACATGTGGCTTTGTAATTTGCCACCATCGCCATAATAGATTCATATATGTGTGTCGTCAGAAAGATACAATGTAATTATTTAAGAATTGGCGTCATTTACAGTTAATTGTGACGTCATTTATTGATTTAGGCAATACGTCACCAAAGACCAAAACATTAAACGGCATTCCTGGTGTTGGAAATTGTAAATTATATGCACATCGTATCGGTGATTGAAACAAATGCATTTTATTTCTGTAGAAATGAATGACCAGCATTTGGATAGGCCTATGGCTGCACATATCAATGACTTCAGCGCCTGATGGGGTCTAGAGGGTAGTCGGACACACACGGGAATTTTTAAACAAACTAAAAATCGGCTGTTCATTCCCCGACTCTCGAAATTAAATTTACATCTCGGAAAGCGGGACTATGTAGCCAATATGACTGGCGGACGGGCTAATGTACATGTACCCCGTATTAGCAGGTATCAGGTGTATGGAAAAATGCTGCGCTGACCCCCACTCCCTCGACTGGCACCACCACCACTGCCGGCAAAATGTGGAGATGTAACATACATGGTTGTATAATTGTTACATGTCCCGGGAATAATTAATTTGAAAATGAAATTTAATGCAATTTAGTTTTGTTGTGTTTCAGAAAAAGTACATTCAGCGCATTTCTAAACAAAGAAACAGCCATGCTAAAAACAAGGGCGCCATAACGCAGTAAAATGGGGTGTAAATATCAAACATATTCCGGAGGGCATACCGCCGGACCCACCTAGCAGTCTCCCCAGCTCCGCTTGGTCGACGAACAAACGGTGCTAGTTCGAAAGTATAGTAAACTATTTCAATTAAGAAGTCCCCCCCCCCCACCCTAACCTGAAATCCTGGAGCCGCCCCTGAAAAGCACCGTGGCGTACGTACATATATTTTGCATAACTGCTCACCATAACACAGTCAGTGATTTACACACTAAATTTGTCCCGATCACAACATGTATTGTGTTGAAATGACGCTCCACACCCTGCGACTATTGTTCGAATCGGCTCATTTGAATTTAGACGCGTTTAAGGTGTACAAATGCTTTTGTTTTATATTATTTACACGCCTCCGACTAGAACGGCCCTTTCATAACAAACAAAGCACGCAGACGTGCATTATTTAGTACAATGTATTACAATGTAAGAAAATTGACAACAATCTGGCAAAGTCGGACTTCTTAAATGTGTAAATGTTGGAGACCTGTGCATCTGTGCAGTCTGATCAGTGTCTACAATGATTGCAAATATACTAGTAAAATTACTATACATTCATATAACCATATTTGCAAGTGGTCATTTTAAAGAATATTTACATTGTTATCAAACGGCAATCATACGGCTGATTCAATGCGATATTTTTGAAAGTCGCTAAATATTACGTGACACCAGATATAACCATGATTATTGTGTCGCAGTAAATATGCATGTGACACAATACCAACACACTAAATACTAAAACATGTTTGGCCCAGTGTCACCATGATTCGATATGTCAGGAGCGGCGTATATTTTGGCACTACCATAATTATACATCTGTGATACGCTTATTTTTCTGAAAATTTCCAAATCGTATTTTTAGCTCACCTGAGCAAAGCTCATGTGAGCTATTGTTATGGCAAAGTGTCCGTCGTCCATCGTCCGTCCGTCCGTCCGTCCGTCCGTGAACATTTTCAATCATCTTCTCCCGAACTGCTGAGCTGATATTGGTCAAACTTCACAGCGATGATATATGGGTGATGCCATTTCAGATTTGTTAAAATGAAGGTCATCGACATTAAAAAATCTTCTTCTCACGAACCGCCAGGCCGATTTTGACGAAATTTTGTATGAATGATTGATAGATAATGCTGATTCAGATTTGTTCATATGGTGGCCCCTGGGTAAAAAATGGGCGTGGCCCGAGGGGTCAAATATGGGTCAAATTTTCTTTTTGACCGAATATGGTCATATAATATATCAAATCGAAGGTATCGACTAGTCGATCACTCTGGAGCATTTTTTGTCTAAATCGGATGATTTTGTCATCCAAGATGGCCACCGAAAGGTAAAAAAGTTGTTATTTTACTAAAGATTTCAAACGTATTCTTCTTGTGAAGTGCTTGGCCGATATTGGCCAAACTTAACTGTAATGGTCTGTGGGTGAAGCCTGTCCATTTTTGTTAAAATGGAGGTCATCACCAAATCCAATATGTCCGCCGTTGAAAAGTAGGTCAAATTGTCAAAAAATCTTCTTCTCACAAACCTCCAGGCCGATTTCGACGAAACTTGGTGTGAATGATTGATAGTTAACGCTGTTTCAGATTTGTTCATATGGTGGCCCCTGGGTCAAAAATGGGCGTGGCCCGAGGGGTCAACTAGGGGTCAAATTATATTTTTGCCCGAATATGGTCATATAATATATCAAAATCGAAGGTATCGACTAGTCGATCACTCTGGAGCATTTTTTGTCTAAATCAGATGATTTTGTCATCCTAGATGGCCACCGAAAGGTAAAAAAGTTGTTCTTTTACTAAAGATTTCAAACGTATTCTTCTTGTGAACTGCTTGGCCGATATTGGCCAAACTTAACTGTAATGGTCTGTGGGTGAAGCCTGTCCATTTTTGTTAAATGGAG
Source organism: Conchocele bisecta (assembly GCA_029237695.1). NCBI lineage: Eukaryota > Metazoa > Mollusca > Bivalvia > Lucinida > Thyasiridae > Conchocele > Conchocele bisecta. The sequence goes on from CM055277.1 coordinate 30,162,794, forward strand.
GAGGTCATCACCAAATCCAAGATGTCCGCCGTTGAAAAGTAGGTCAAATTGTCAAAAAAATCTTCTTCTCACAAACCTCCAGGCTGATTTCGACGAAACTTGGTGTGAATGATTGATATTTAACGCTATTTCAGATTTGTTCATATGGTGTTACCTGGGTCAAAAATGGGCGTGGCCCGAGGTGTCAACTAGGGGTCAAATTATATTTTTGACTGAATATGGTCATATAATATATCCAATCCAAGGTATCGACGAGACGATCACTCTGGAGCATGTTTTGCCAAAATCAGATGATTACGTCATCCAAGATGGCCACCGACACATGCACATTCGCAATATATGTTAGATCAGAAGGTACCAACACATTCTGTGGAACATTTGAAGTTGTAAGTGAAGAGTCTTTGTGAAATCAAGATGACCACTATGGAGGCTTTTAGGTGAGCGATACAGGCCCATTTGGGCCTCTTGTTATGTTTACTTTTGAAACATTCGACAGGCGAAACAGTAAATTAAACGAATTAAGCCCTGTGCCCAGTTCTATTTGTTACATAATACTGATTCTGTGATGGTGTTATCTAAACATTACCGGTTGTATGGTTATTTAGTTTCAAATGTCGTCCATATATGAAAAAAGAAATCGACAAAATCACTACGTGTTTCCTTGAAGGAAACCGAAAAAAACAGACAACGGTCTGAACCACTATGGAAACAACTGTAAAATTCTGCTACACGTATGCAGAATTAAAATGTTTGTGAGCCACAAATAGTAAAACAGTACGGTTATTTATCAGGTAACCTGCCCTGTAATGACCGAATACGTACTGACTGATAACATATTGTTGTATCAGGCATTGACCTGATATCAACATCCGGGTTACAACAAAGTGAAAACTGACGTTCCATTGGTCGGATGACGTCACGTGACGTTACCGAATGACGTCAGTGTAATGACGCAACGTAAACAAGTCCGCGTTCTGTCCATAGAATACGACGTCATCTAATGTCATTTTCGAGCATAAAAAAACATAAAAAGGCTCGGCTCGGAAACGGTAGGAATTCCTCAGCAAGCCTCGGAATTCCTACGCGTTTCCTAGCCTTGCCTGATAAACTTGATATCAAAAGACACTAGCCTGGTAGTATCTATATATAGGACAACGTCAACTTCTTGCAATGACGCAACTATTTAAAGTGTCACAATCCGACAAGCGTAACTTTGCGACGTCATTTTCAGGCTTTCATGACGTTGTCATTAAGGCCGGTTTTCACAGAGCACGGCCCATATATATATGATATGTTTTATTAAGTTCGTTTGATAATATCACCACACGTTTTATCTCCATATATTGTTTACATTTTTCGCAATTTTGCACCAAATTACCACTTTTTCGGGATCTAATGCCATACAATGATGCTGCTTGGACAAACATGTCTTTTAGTGAGGCAGTGGGTGAAGATTGAGAAGATGAGAGACGAGCTTGAGTTCAGCGACCAGGACGAGCCAGTAATACCGCTCCCACGAACGTATGAATCTGGAAAAGGAAATCTACCACACAGCACAGCACCTACTCGTCCAGGGTAATACTGTACAGGGGTGTATGTTTGGTGGCACAGGTGGAAGACTCGGACCTGTGACACAAACAGAATACCCATTAACAAAATCCATTACCCCACCCACTTGGTCTTGTACAGTACTATGCTCTATAAAAAAATCCATTACCCCACCCACTTGGTCTCGTACAGTACTATGCTCTATATATACATGTGACACAACAAAAATGCCAATTAAAAAATCCATTACCCCACCCACTTGGTATCGTACAGTACTATGCTCTATAAAAAAAAAAGCATTACCCCACATTACCCCATTATTCTACTTGTCATATAAATGTTCGAAATTATGAAATACACACACCAATGCAGACACATTTCCATTGCGCTATAACACTGACGTCATTCGTGAGCGACATGTGGCAACGCTGGACCAATGAATGGAATTTTTATAGAGCATAGTACTGTACGATACCAAGTGGGTAGGGTAATGAATATTTAATGGGCGTTCTGTTTGTGTCACAAGTATATATAGAGCATAGTACTGTTCGAGATCAAGTTGGTGGGGTGGTGAATTTTTTAATGGGCTTTCTGTTTGTGTCACAGCTCCGAGTCTTCCACCTGTGTTTGGTTGTGATGGGAGGTGATGTGGGGGGAGTCTGGTATTGTGGGATGCGGATCGACCATGATCTTCAGACGCTTGATTTTAAAATACAAGACGCTGCGTCCTGGGACTTTGACCAGTGGTTCCCGGTTATGCACTCCTCACCAGCGTACACCATTTCACGTCGAAAAATACACCCGGGTTTTCTGACGACATGTCACTCGGCTCTCGCATTTTTCGTCTAGTAACCGACGCAAATTTCGTGTGCCTGTTTCTAGAATAAATGTGTTTATACAGTATCTTCTGCATGTTCCTGAATGTGAATTTGTCAGGAATCCGGTGCCTATGTTGACGTGAAACACTTTACGCTGGCGCGGAGTGCGGTATCATTGAGATACTAATCAGTTTTCGACAGCCACTATAGTTGCGAACAGTAACTCTTGCAACCTACTCTCGTACCGGGAGTAGATTGCAAGAGTTACTGTTCGCAACTTGACAGTCCAGGTGATATTCCGTCATTCCACGGATTGCCGACTCAAGATGCATGATCACGTGGTTAGAACGACAACAACAATGACTGAACGTGTTGAAAGCGCGCCCACTCCAAAGTAAGTATTATTTGATAGTTCCGCAACGGATTTTGATTAAATATGGCGCAGCAAACGCGTCTTCATGAGCTGAAGTTGGTGGTCTCGGGACTTCGACACAGACTTATGTGGTTTTTGCGAAGAATCGATTTCCGTGTCAGTAAACACGGAAATCGAGTCTTCGCAAAAACGACACAAGTTTGTGCCAAAGTACTGAGACCACCAAATGCATCTTAACAAGACGCGTTTGGTGCGCCATATTTCACCAAAATCCGTTACATAATACAGACAAATATAAAATAATACGTACCTTGAATCGGAGGCGCTTCTGGAAGTTTCAGTAATTGTTGTTGTTGTTGTAACCACGCGATCATACACCTTGCGACTGGCGGCTCTGTCAACTTACAGAATAACCTTCACGTATAATCACCATTTAAAAATGTGTATAATCTAATACAGTTAAACGCTTATAAACAGGACACAGATAAATCTCAGTTGTGCTTAATTTTGATAGGTTTTATTGCGCTTTATCTCCGATGATAATGTCCGTTCATGATCACAAAGCACACACGCGTGTCTTGAAGTAGTCATCTGCCTGTTTTACAGTGGAATTTCTCTAAACCGGACACACTGTGGGAGCTGGTCGTGACTGATAACACGTTCGCTCCTAAATACAATGGAACCTCTCTAAACCGGACACACTGTGGGAGCTTGTCGTGACTGATAACACGTTCGCTCTTAAATACAATGGAACCTCTCTAAACCGGACACACTGGGAGTTGCCAGGGAGTTACACAGGGTGTCCGGTTAGAGAGGTTCGACTGTACCGTATTTGTCATACCGCAAATTATTTATATTTTTCCAGAATTTATAAAAAAAAAAAAAAAAAAAAAAAAATATTTTAATACTTTTACAGAATTAGTCGCCGACGGACAATGGCTCCTGATAAGTCATCAACGGAAACTTGCTATGACGTCACCGATGAGTTTATTTATGAGGAGAAAAATGAGGAGAAAAAGATTCTAAGGTTAAAAGCCATTCCTGAATCGGATTTCGATAACAAAAAGAAGATCACAAAGACGATTCGGAAGATAGAATTAACACCCTCACAGCTGTGCATGTAAGATACACATATTACGGTACCCACAGGTACCAGAAACAAAATCACATGATTATCTAATTTCCAATACATGTATACGGATTGGCTTGGAACGTTATATGTATTGTAACGTCATACTCCATATTTTCATTCTATAGCCCATCCATTTGGTGACCCCTGTGCTCAACTTCAAGGTCAAACCTGGATGTGACTGGAGAAATGGGGCGTATGGATTTTACAACCCGTGTAGATCCAGATCAGGATCTACACTGTCCGCCATTCCATAAATGAAACGCCCTTCATGCATGTAACAAGCAATATAGATCACTATCAGACTGCATGAGTGTGCTATTTTATCAGGAGCTACACTGGTCACAAATCCCATATTAAGGCCCCATTGTTTCAAGTCACAATCACAAATGTAGGGGACATGGATTTTTAGCTCACCTGAGCGAAGCTCATGTGAGCTATTGTTACCGCAATGTGTCCGTCCGTCCTCCGTGAGTCCGTCGTCCGTGAACATTTGCAAACGTCTTCTCGGTAACCATTGGGCCTATAGTCACCAAACTTCATGGTCATGGTCCTTAGATAGGGGGATTGCAAAATTGTTAAATTGACGTCATCACGTAATCCAAGATGGCCGCCGTCTAAAAATAGAACAAATTCTTCAAAAATCTTCTTCTCAAGAACCGCTAACCGGATTTCGACAAAACTTGGTAGGAATGATCGATGTACAATGCTCTTTCAAAGTTGTTAAAATGGTGACCCCGGGGTCAAAAATGGGCGTGGCCCGTGAGGTCAAATAGGGGTCAAATTTTATTTTTGACCGGATATGGTCATATCATATATCAAATCGAAGGTATCAATGAGGCGATCGCTCTGGTACATTATTTGTCGAAATTGGATGGTCATTTCATCCAAGATGGCCGCCGAAAGGTCAAAAGGTTGTTCTTTTAGAGATTTTAAAATTCTTCTTCACACGAACCGCTTGACCCATGGTGGCCAAACTTCACAGTTATGGTCCATGGGTGAAGCCTTTTCAAATTTGTTTAAATGGAGGTCGTCGCTAATCCAAGATGGCCGCCGTCTAAAAATAGCACAAATTCTTAAAAAATCTTCTTCTCATGAACCACAGCAGATTTCGACGAAGCTTGGTAGGAATGATCGATGTACAATGCTCTTTCAAAGTTGTTAAAATGGTGACCCTGGGGTCAAAAATGGGCGTGGCCCGTGGGGTCAAATTTTATTTTTGACCGAATATGGTCATGTCTATATGACATCGAAGGTATCAAAAAGGCATCGCTCTGGTACATTATTTGTCGAAATTGGATGGTCATGTCATCCAAGATGGCCACCGAAAGGTCAAAAGGTCGTTCTTTTATTAGAGATTTCAAAATTATTCTTCACACGAACCGCTTGGTCCATGGTGGCCAAACTTTACAGTTATGATCCATGGGTGAAGCCTTTTTAGATTTGTTGAAACGGAGGTCGTCGCTAATCCAAGATGGCCGCCGTCTAAAAATATCACAAATTCTTAAAAAAACTTCTTCTCATGAACCGCCAGCCGGATTTCGACGAAACTTGGTAGGAATGATCGACGTAGAATGCTCTTTCAAAGGTGTTAAAATGGTGACCCGGGGTCAATAATGGGCGTGGCCCGTGGGGTCAAATTTTATTTTTGACCAAATATGCTCATGTCATATATCAAATTGAAGGTATCGATGAGGCGATTGCTCTGGTGCAATATTTGTCGAAATCAGATGATTATGTCATCCATGATCGCCTCCAAAAGGTCCATTTATTCGAGATTTTTAACGTCTTTTTCTCAGGAACCACATGGCCGATGCTGGCCAAACTTCATAGGAAGTTCAGATCCTTGGGTGAAGCATTTTCAGATTTGGTAAAATGAGTCATCGCTTAATCCAAGATGACCGCCATCTAAAAATAGCACAATTTTGTTTAAACATATGAACTCAATGTCACATTCTCGTCTGGTGTTCATGGAGTCAGGTGAGCGAATTAGGGCCATCTTGGCCCTCTTGTTGTTAATTTGTTCACTCGAATTAACAATTCGTTCCATCGAATTAACAATATGTTCCCACAATATAATAATTTGTTCCGTCGAATTAACAATACGTTATGTTGTGGGAACGAATGGTCAATTCGAGGGAACAAATTGTTATTTCGTGGGAACAAATTGTTAAGTCGAGGGAACAAAGTGTTATTTCGTGGGAACGAATTGTGAGAACGAATTGTTATATTATTAACAATTCGTTCCCACGAATTAACAATTCGTTCCCACGAATTAACAATTTGTTCCCACGTGGAAACGAATTGTTATATCGTGAGAACGAATTGTTATATCGTTGGCACAAATTTTTAATTCGAGGGAACGAACTGTTATATCGTGGGAACGAATTGTTAATTTGTGGGAACGAATTGTAATATCATGGGAACGAATTGTTATTTTGTGGGAACGAATAAATAAAATGTCACCTGCGGGGCTCCGTACGTAGGTTCTAGTTTTCAATACTTGTAGTTATTGTATAGCAACCCATAATGTACATTAGAATGTGTTACATACTATATGTGGACACATTCTGCTTTTTTATAAAAATTCCCTCGTTTCTGATCAATCATAGTCTCATAATTACTATGGAATATTCCATTCCAGTTACAGTGAAACATCTGTAAACCGGACACTTAGAAAAGTTTCGGTATTTAATTGGAATGGTTTTCACTAGAATGTCGCTCTAGTTATAACGTGTTCGTGATTGCAAAGCACTAAACTGTTTCACGTAGTGATCACAAACTTGATTTACAGTGGAACCTCTATATACCGGACACCCTGGGGAACTCCCAGGGTGCCCGGTTTAGAGAGGTTCCACTGTATTTAGGAGCGAATGTGTTATCAGTCACGACCCCATCGCCGGACTATCCACAAAGGCAGGGTGAACAGTTGTGTTTTTATTCCAGTGTGATTGCTGTCGCTTTTGTCGCCGTCGCTGTATTCTACTACAAAAATATAAATACACTTCAATCTCAAGTTGATACTCTTAACGATGACGTACAGAAACACAAGGAAGAACTCAAGGAAGAACTCAAGGAAGAACTCAAGGGAGAACTCAAGAAAGAACTCAAGGAAGAACTCAAGGGAGAACTCAAGAAAGAACTCAAGGAAGAACTCAAGGAAGAACTAGAACTCAAGGAAGAACTAGAACTCAAGGAAGAACTAGAACTCAAGGAAGAACTCAAGGAAGAACTCAAAGGAATAATTAAAACTATTCTCCATGATTTACCCCGTGGTGACTATGAAAGGATGCCTACAAAACCAGATACGGAAACGAGAACAGATATTGATCTCAATAGTAACATAACGCACTTAGAAACAAATATAACCTATTTATCTGACGTGGTCAATAACATAACAAAGGAGGTCAATAACATAACAAATGTCATTGATGATATCGTCAAGAATCTGACTTCTGAGCTTGTGACTATCAAATCGAATATATCACTGATAAAAGACAAAATCAAATCCAATGAAAACGATAGCTCCAACGCAAATGCGGCGTTAAATGATACCATACATAGAAGATTAGATGCTATTAAAGCAGCACAAGGTCAACTAGAAACTGTCGTCAATAGAACATTGAATTTGAGCAAGGAACAACAGCATCTACTGACAGACAAAATAGCTCCGAATACATTCAACAAAAGTAAGTTTTATTTGTTCCCCGGCGTTTTAAAGTACATATTTGACCACTGACCAGGATAGATCCTGATCATAGAGAATACCAGGTGGAGTCTTTTGATATGAAGTTTATCAGGCAAGGCTAGGAAACGCACTCCTACCGTTTCCGAGCCGATCCTGATAAAATTAATGTCAAAAGACACTGATCTGATATTCTGTTTGTTAGGTAACGTTTTATGCTAGCGGATGTTCAAATATAACATGGGTTGTAGCCGAGATATGTGATTTATCCCGTCAACACAGTGCGTATGTGGCGTGAAACGTTTTTGATATCCTGTAAATATGACCTAATCACTGGGTATGAATATGTGCGGTTGTCATACTAGTCGATTATCCGATTTTGAGGATGCGGCTGGGGTAGCTGCACGTTTTCCGCTTTATAGGCAACGGGTTAAAACCTGCAGTGTGTTGACGTTCATACTTCGTTATATTGTTATTGAGAGGCAATTCTACAATATGCCACCCAACTGTTACCATAACCTTACTTAATAAAGTGAGTATTAGCAAAATTCTTAGGTCAATCTCCACGAATTAGAAAGTAAACAAAGAACGTTCAAACGCACATTAGGAAAGACTACTCCATAGCAACTCTTATGTAATTAGGAGTTATGTACTTAGAACTACGGCTGGGGTTATTTTTTGAATTTTAAAGCTGTTTGTAGGCGTTGATGGGATACTTAGAATAGTAGGTTAGTGCCGTGAATGGGGAAATATCTGGCGCGGCACGGAAACGGGATGGGCTCGGCGAGGCTCCGTTTCCTAAGCCTTGCCAGATATTTTTCCCATTTACGGCACACTAACCTACTATTCTCTATATCTAGTCGATGCAAGATACAACAATTTTTTATCAGTCGGCATGTATTCTGTTAATGCAGAGCTTGTTACCTGATAAATCATTGTTACAGTCAAAAGTAGCGGCATTTTGTAGTTAGCCTGAACATTCTGAATGCTCGTACTAAACGTTAACTACAGAAGTAAGTATGCTTAATTTTGTATTGTTGTACTGGTAGTGTCACGGCTGCAACATCGTCATCATTAAACCACATATAACACATATTTTTGTACTAATTCTTGTTTTGATATTTTTTTAAATTAATTTCCGGTAAACGGATCCTTAATTTTACTTACTTCAGCCAATAGAACATAACAGTGAATTATACGGAGCGCCGCAGGGGACGTATAATTCTTTTTTTATTGATTCGTTCCCACGAAATAACAATTCGTTCCCACGAAATAATAGTTCAGAACGAATTGTAAAATAGGATTACGAATAATCGTAATACTCACATAAGGGGTATAACTAGATTCAACTGTCACATACAAAATGCCAAAGACGTATGTGAGGTCTAAACCAGTTCTCCAGTCGGCATTCCGGTAAGAATGAACCCCGATCGTTAAATTACCCATCGCATACTCCCACCTGCCACCCACTTCATGAGAATGAATTAATACGGTAAACAAAAATCATGTCCCCTACGGGGCTCCGTAGAATTAATCACTGTGTTCTGCAGAGCAAAGACACTTTACAACATTCTCTTGTTTCCCATATACTGTACTACAGTCTACAGCACTACAGATAAGCTGCATATTTGCTTCTGATTTCAATTGGGGTTTTGGTAATTTTAATTGGATATATAAGCAAATACGCAGCTTATCTGGAGCTCTGAAATAAACAACTTGCGGTGAAATATCAGTAGTTACAGTATCTGTATTTGTATATTGTCTAAAAACAAGCCATTAGCTTGGCGGGGTTTATAATAAATAATAATTTTCTTGCAACTAATACGACATATAATTATGCTCATCTCGTGGTGGGAAAGGTTGCAAAAATACAGTAGAATGTGTGTAAAATTGACACACAGGCAATCTGTGTATGTTTAATGTTATGGGTTTCACCATCTATCTCTGATGATAATGCCTGTTCAAGTTCGCAAAGCACAACATATGATTTACATTGGAACGTCTCCAAACCGGGTGTCTGGTTTAGAGAGGTTCCACTGTATGAATATCCTCTATGTATTACTACAGTGCAACCTCGCTAAACCGGACACTATGGGAGGTCCCCAGGGCTGGCAGGTCCCCAGGGTGTCCGGTTTAGCGAGGTTTCACTGTAATTCAGACATTTGATTATTCCGAGCCATAGCTGTGTACTATGCGATCACGAACAAGCATTATCAACTGAGACAAAAGACCCAGAAACGCATCAAAATTATGATCACATATATGTTTCTTGTTTTCCTGTTTAGGGAGGTTGCACTGTATCACGTGTGATGGTGCTACTGTGAATTTCAGGAGCCATCTCCACTGCATTCATCATTTTCTTCGTGATGCAGTTGGTGGCAATGGTGGCCATATACGTCCTCTGTAAGGGTCAAGGTCACGGCGCAGGTCAGGGTCACGGCGCAGGTCAGGGTCACGGACGTCGAGATCGGGAGTATGGAATGAGAAACAATACTCGCCGAGACGCACAGAATTCAGCTGAGGTATGTGTTGATGTTATCTGTACCCGTCTACTGTTAACTTGATATACAATGACACTATCCCGATATTCTCTGTATAGAGGATCTCAGCATCCATCAGTTTCCATTTAAGGTACATGTCCACTCAGTAGGCACAACATGTTCTTTATAGGAATTAAATAAGTGTATAATTGTGTCTCTATTTCACCAGTTCTATGTGCCCGCTATACATATATAATCATTTAGTAATATTTAGTTTACTGATAGTGATTAAAAAGTCAAGGATTTTAAGTTTGATAAGACATTTTCTGGCAAAATAAACATTCAATCACTATTGCCCCGCGTATTGATTGACATTATTATACATTTTATATCAGACGTAAATTTCCACACTGATCAGGCGCGATAACCGTGTTTCCTTTAAATGTTAACCGACATTACTATTTATTCTCTGTATTTATTTTTTGATGTGCAATGATCATACTTTATAGTCTGTCGAAAATATTATTTTTTTCAGGTGACTCATTTAATTAGTATAAATAATTAAATGAAAAGTCATGCAGAGCATGATGTTATTAGCCGATCAAATCAGGGTTCAATATATGTCCGCATTTTAGTAGTTACTGAGTTTCGGGGGGGGGGGGGGGTGAGTGAATGAGCGAGTGAGTATTGGTGTTTAACGGCCTATCAACAGCTAAGGTCATTTAAGGCCGGGCCAACGGGTTGTACTATCCCGCATTAAACGGGTCCACGATGAGGAAAATTCCCAAAATCAGAACTCAATATTTCCATGCCACACCAGTCACTTTAGTAGCTCGGCCCCAAAGTAATATGATTTGCCATAAGCTTATTACTTCTTAATGGAGCATAACAGGTTAACCCTTATCATGCCCCAGCCTAAATGGCTTATCTACACAGCCACTGCCAGGCTATTTACACAGGGGATATGATTACTGCAGTAAATGTGTTACTGTCGTGCTTAATCTTGTAATTACTATCATGTATTGCTATTTTACCTCTTGGTAGCCTGCATATCATTTGAAGAAAATTGAACAATCTTTCTTTTGGTATAATTTTTATTGGTGAAATCCAATTACATTCACATTCATTCTTCTTTCCGTATTTTCTGCCATTTTATTGGAAATTCCAAGCCAACAAAAGAATGGATTTCTACACGGCTATTTTTTTGTGCATAGACGCATCTATTCACACTGATTGGTCAATATTATTAGACAGAATGACATCATAATCATTTAGTCGGAGGAGATTTTGAGCAGAGGTCGATTATAAATTAGCCGAATAAACGCATTTTACGCGATTATACGTGGCTGAAACTTGTTCTATTTAATAAATAAAAGCTTTAAATTATCCCAATAATCGGCGTATGTTGGCGTATATGGCCATTAGAGCCAACTATGGACTTCAACAACAATAACTTCCGGGTTAAATCTCTTCTGGCGTTCAGCTCATTACGTATTCAAAATTGTGTTATTTGGCTATATTTAAAGTTTTAAACGGAGATAATTGCCAAAAATGCAAACTTTATCGGTTGATGCAATTTGGAAGTGATACAGCAAAATTCGCGTTCGTAGATTACCGAATAGCGGAGAAAAGGGTTGCTACAAACTTTTTCAGAATTCGATGGATGATCAATATATTAGCCGATCTATAAATATGAGAATAGCCTGATACCCTGTCTATTTCAGAAACTAAACCCAATCCTTAACGAAATACCCCGTGACGCACCTCTGGAGAGGACGCTGTGTGTTATACATCTCGAGGGCTCCACGATGGAGCTGCACAAGAGGATTGTGGGAACTGTGGTTACTGGGATGGTAACACCACAGCCGGGCGTAACTGACCTGCGTGTATCGAGCAACGACGACATTTTGAAGATTCCAGCTGCTACAGTTAACATTTTGTTCATACACTTCCACGACAGGCACGTGTGTGTAATCGCTATAAATAGTAATATTGAAATTGTTGTGGCTTGTTTCAATATTGCTATTTGTACAATATATGCCACAAATAGCATATACATGTGTTGATATTTTAGAAACTTATTCCCAGCCAGCACTATCGAGCTTATGAATTAGTTTCTTAAAACATAAATATAACTGTTTTATTGTTAGGCCCGCCCCTTCTCGTGCATATGCACGGCGCATGTTTGATTAACTGTAGCTCCGCCAGTAAATGCAATTTCTAATAATGATAGTAATCATTTATTTTTCCCGAAATGCATTATTTCATATAGAACTAACGACTGCATATATTTGATGATTAAAAGTATGCAGAATTATTATACTGAATTTATTACATTATCACAGCCAAATTGGCTGTGATAATGTAATAAATTCAGTATAATAAAAATTAATAAATTTATCCTAAAATTGAAAATTTCTCCCTCAAAGTATACTTTGCTACTAAAGTATACTTTGCAATGTTGATGAAATAGGCTACTGATTGGCTGTCTGACATTGATGCGTGAATGCAACCACGCATATGTGGTGCATGACTCCGGAATGTATGGAGCCGCACAGGGGATGTTGAATTCTTTTTTTTTATTAATTCGTTCTCACGAAATAACAATTCGTTCCCACGAAATACATGTAACGATTCGTTCCCTCAATTTAACAATTCGTTCCCACGAATTAACAAATCGTTCCCTCAATTTAATAATTTGAATCTATTATTTTTTCGGGCGACGCATTTAGTTAGTATAAATAATAAAAAATAGCAAAAAATAGCATGCCTCATTTGCATATGAAAATAGCCTGATACCACCGCGCGTCACTATCAGTAAAATCAGTATTACTAAACTTTGAATGATTATATCTGTATAGCGGGCACTTGTGACAGAATTATACAGTACACTTATTTAATTCCTATAAAGAACATTGTGTGCCTACTGAGTGGGCAGGTACCTTTAATATATATTTTAGAAACTGTCGCAATGCAGGTTTCACTGAGACGAAAACATCCAAAATACAGTACTTTCATTGGATAAGGATCTAGGGCAAACAATAAAGACACAACATGTAAATGTTTTATGAAAAGTTGATTTCATTGAGTATTTTAAATAGGTAGAACACTGATAATAAATACAGACTAGTTTCATGCTTTTGGTCACAAATGACTAACTTCATCCAGTGCTTTTAGTACTTTGATTTTTCACAAATTCGGGACGGACGTTCTCGGTTTGCAATTACATGGCCGACTGCGTTAATCTGGCCCAGATGAGCAATGTTTCTGAACAATGCCAACCCGAAATCAAGCAACTCGATTGCCTGAGCCTGAGCTGTAACACAGCTCGGGCTCAGTCAATCAATTTTGCTTGATTTTGAGCACAATTTTCAACAGGCACGTTATTCTGGAGCAGCCGCTGTTGGCCCTTGGCGATCACAACATCACCACTTACCGAGCCGTGAAACAGATGGGAGGTTTGTATCGTACAGTGAAACCTCGCTAAACCGGACACCCTGAGAGGCCCCAGTGTGTCCGGTTTAGCGAGGTTTCACTGTAAATCAGGCATTTGATTATTCCGAGCCATAGTTGCGTGCTGTGCAATCATGAGCAGGAATTATCACCGGAGATATATGACCAAGAAACCCATAAAAATATGATCACATGTATCTTGTTGTCCAGATTAGAGAGGTTTCGCTGTATATGTATTGCAGTGTATTAAAGGGGCATATCAGTATTATTTTTTTAAAGTACTATAAAAAAAAAGTGTTTTCATCATAGCACTGTAAAGTGGTTTAATTGAAGATATATGACGATACTAGGACTGCTGTGTTGTTTCAATTTTCACTGATATCCGTACATAAGTATCAGAGTTTCTATCTTGTTGAACACAAGATGGGAAATCCGATATTTATGTACCTGTATACAAGGATTTTAACTTTGATGTGTCTCCGCGATATGGGTGAAAATAGAAAACAACCCAGCGGACCTAGTGTCGTCGTATGTGTTCAATTAAGGTTGTTGATCCCTTATTGGAGCCCCATGTAAAGTCAATGGAAATCAAACGGAAAATCTAACTCTAAAACCTAGTTACAAATATTCCATATCTACGGCTTCAGTATTTGGATGTGATTATACTGCCAGCATTAAAATGAAATATAATGTAGTAACATGTGAATAATAAACACAATTCTTGCTTACATGTATATTTACCTGTATACACATGTGTGTAATGGAAAAGTATACATGTACACAGCTCAGTGTGCATATTATGTCCTAACTTCAGCATACTGTGTAATTTCCAAGATAGCAGTAGAAGCACAAATATATTCTCAGGGATCCAGATAAGGAATTAGTAATTGAGTATTGTCACACCATCATTTCAAATTTTAATTGGGTAAAATAAACTACTGTTTACACATCAACAGACAGCAATTATTGAATAGTTTGCTTCAAAATTAAAACATATCTTGGCATTTCATTAGAATTGTCTCCTTGGAGACAATTCTAATGAAATACCAAGATGTGTTTTCATGGAAAGTAAGAAAAATATGCTATATGTTTGGACTGTTTATTGTTTGTTTGCAGCACGATGAAGGTAACACAATTTTTGTATTGCTTTTTAATACTCGCTACTTCTGATTTCAATTGGTTTTTTGGCAATTTTAATTGGGTATTAAAGCAAATACGCAGCTTATCTGGAGCTCTGTATGTATACATGTGGATATGGATTATTTGGGTAAGTGACTTTTGGGTTTTGAGTTAAGATTTCCATAAACTTTACATGGGGTTTCCATAAGGGCACACCTACCTTAAACCACATTACACGTTTTTATTTGTTTTTGTATTTTTAAAAAAATCCTGATATGCCCATTAAAAGTGTAATAAAAATCATAATACACTAGTGTAATAAATATGGAAATGAACCCCTACAGAAACAATACTGCTTCATATGATGATTTGCTTATGCAATAAATAATCTAACATTTGTGTAGTTATATCCTCGCTTCTTATGAAATCAGTAAACTCGTTTAATAATTATGATAGTACATCATCACTCGTGTAATATCCTCTACCTATTCATCATGGAAACTCCGATTCAACGTAATTTGTTTATATCCCAATGAATTACATTAGACCCACGTGACGTCGGGCGACGTTGTTAATTGGTTTATTTGACGTCATTAATTTAAACGACGTTGTCAATAACGGCACGCTATTGACCAGCAACGTCGCTGTTCCATGACAACAAGTACTGAACTTCCAGAAGTACGTATTCTTTTATTTTGTCCTTATTATGAAACGGATTTTGATGAAATATGGCGCCATCAAACGCGTATTGTTAAGCTGCATTTGGTGGTCTCGGTACTCTGGCCCAAACTTATGTCGTTTTTGCGAAGAATCGATTTCCGTGTCAACTGACATAAGTATGTGC
Organism: Conchocele bisecta; assembly: GCA_029237695.1. NCBI lineage: Eukaryota > Metazoa > Mollusca > Bivalvia > Lucinida > Thyasiridae > Conchocele > Conchocele bisecta. The sequence continues at coordinate 30,178,243 of CM055277.1, forward strand.
CGAACTCCCGGGACCACCAAATGCAGGTCATGAAGACGCGTTTGCTGCCCCATATTTCATCAAAATCCGTTGCCTATTAAGGAAAATATCAAATAATACTTACTTTGGAGTGGGCGCGCTTTCAACACTTTCAGCCATTGTTGTTGTTGTTGTTGTAACCATGTGATCATGCACTTTGGTTATGCCAAATGGACATGTTAAGCCTGCAGAGGCATTTGATGATCTCGGAATGTCTAAAGTAAATCTGAGTAACCTAAGGGTTGTGGAGACACCTGACAGTTAGATCACGGTTCGTCTGCATGTACGAGGAGATAATCCGCGAGTTTTAGCGAGTGGATTATCGATCGTACATGCGGACGAACGTGATCTGTGTTATCACATCCTCCTGTCCAAACATTGCACATATGCTGTTTAAATGCAGAAACAAAACTCGAAAATGTATCAAAGATGTGATAAGGTATATAAAAACTTGAACACAAATTTCAAAAGTAAGTTGACCTTGACCTGGGGCATGTGTGCCGCATGGGTGGGCTATACAAATGAAATTATAGATGATGATAAAGAAGTATGTGAAATTTGAAGTATGGGTTGTGGATACGCTCCAAATGACGTCCCTAATGACCCGATAAGACAATAGTGTTTTAACTTTAACATCATCATGTCTTAAACGTCATTAGAATTACCAGTGATTCCGTAAAATTACTGAAGTTGTTTAGAATGTACTCCAATTTGGTATACGGAAGCCTCGGAATTATGTCAGTTGAATGAAACAAGTCCACGTTCTTTTCAACGAAAACCAGGTCTTCATTTCTCAAGCCTAAAATGTTACCCGATACATAGAATACCAGGCTAGTGTCTTTTGATGTCGAGTTTATCAGGTTAGGCTCGGAAAAGAGGGAGAATTCCTACACGTTTCCTAGCCTTGCCTGATAAACTTGCAATCAAAAGACACTAGCCTGGTATTCTCTATTACCATGCTGTTATGTTGACTCGGAAACGGAAGGAATTCCTCGGCAAGCCTCGGAATGCCTACACATTTCCTAGCCTTGCCTGATAAACTGGACATCAAAAGACGCTAACCTGGTTTTCATTAATCCAGGACGGTTGGCAATAGTCTACGTCAATGATCCCGGGTCACGGCGTCTCGGGGAGACTGATCTGTACAACAGGGAGATCCCGGTCCGTGAGAAGGCTGAACTACAAGAGCTGTGTGACCAAGACTGCTTCTACAGCACGTACGATAGATTGACTCCGTACCAAATTACAAGCCTGCGTCGGTTTATCGCCAAATTTTTGGACCGACGTTGACCAGTTATTTTCATATGCTACATGTAAACATACGATATACAATTTCGGCGTGTTTCGGCATGTTCCGGTTTTCATCGGTATAACTATATATATATGAACAAGGCTTCTAAATTTGATCGGACGAGACCTTATATCATAACACATTCCGCAATTTTATTAACGCTAATGTGAATATTTTGGAGGAAAGTACTCATATCATTGGATAATTATTGTTATCGTGCTAAAATAACATAGAACATTTGTATTCAAATAGTATCGAATTACAGCTCCTTTTCCTAGGTCGGACACAACCTCGTATCATAACAAATGAAATAATGTGTTTAAAAGGCCCTAACGTCAATATTGTAGTGGCAAGTTCATATGATCATTTGAGAAGTATCGATATCCTGCAGAAATACATAGAATGCATAGAACATTACAATTTTAAACATGTTATTTTGTTATGATACGACCAAAGTTAGAAGCCTTGTTCATATATATATGAGCCGCGCCGTGCGAAAACCGGGCTCAATGACAACATTTTCAGTTTTTACTTTTTCACGTATTCTGAATTGTACATCTTTTAAAAGCCATATGCCGCCGAAATTATCAATGTATCCCAATTATGTTTTAGAAGTAGTTTTATGACGCGTGGTAAAAATTTATATGACGTTTTAGATCAATGACGTTGAAATTACGACGTTTTTATCAACGTTATACAAGGGGTGTTGATCCGGACAAGTCCTATAGATTTGTCATATTTTATCGCATGTCAACCAAATTTGGATATCTCGTAGCCTGGCCAAGTGTCTCCCATTAGGCCAAGACAAAGTATGAAAATAATGTGTATGGCTCGTGTTGCAGTTGCTAATGTAAGTCATGTTTTGGATTGCGGCCCAAGTAACGTAATTTCGTATGAATAATTTTCAAATAAGGCAGAGTGAGGCGTTTCCCTGTTGTTTGCTGCTGTCTGAAATAATTGTGGGGAATAATAGCGACATCATTTAACATTTCGTATACGACGACATATTTTAAAGTAGGCAGTAGGCTGCTTATAACATTGACTTTGTGAAAAAACACGATATCGGGCAGATTTGGTAGTGTGATACCTTATAATTGTCGCCGTGTGTTTTTCTTGAGGATCGCATTACCATACTACAATGATACTACAAAAGCACTTTCGACTACAAAAGCAAGTTTATGACCATCACATTTCCAATTACTATGTTGATGCATTTATTTTAAATTCAATACAAACCCCGGATATTTATGTAATTTTATAGCTGCGTGTCTACCTCCATTTATGATAAAATGAGTGGCATTAAATGGCATATCATTCGCTAAGTACTGGATAGAATTGTTCAAAAGTCTCAATTTACCAAGATAATAGATGGTAATATCGTTGGCATACACTAGGTTGTTCATATTTAAGATTATTTAGGAATCAAAGTGCAGTGTAAGCGAAGACTTCGCTGATATGTAGCCAGTTAAATTATGCGTTCACCATTTTGAATTCATAAGGACAACCGACGAAAAAGAGTAAAAATGTCAAAGAACGACAGTTATGCGACAATGTACAGCGCCTGAAGCATTTCTAAGTCATTGATGCTGCGAGCAACTCGTGCAAGTATCTATTTTGTCACGACACCATGGCAATAACGTCAAACATGTATTCACGTTCAATGACGTCACAAGTACGTAACGTCAAGTCATGACGTCATAATATGTGTACCGTGGTACAAGGTATCGCGTCTCATATTAGTGAAAGTTTCAGTAAGTTACCATTTTCAGTTTTCTGTTCACACTTAATGTTAACTGACACCAGTAAACGTAAATGGGAGGGCAAACTGTGAACTTTTATGGCGACGCTAGACAATTTGAAACGTCGTTTTTCCGACGTCGTTTACCGCTTTTCATGACGTTGTCATTAAGCCCGGTTTTCGTATGGCGCGGCCCATACATAATATTCACGTCGAAATATGTGCCAGATTAGTGACAAATCCCCATGTAGAAGCTGCTGCATAAACACATTTGTGACTGGACAAATGGGGCTTATGGGATTTGTGACCAATGTAGATCAAATTGCGCACATCTGTAGCCTGAAAACAATCTATATTGCTTGTTATACGCATGACGTGCGTTTCATTGATGGAATGGCGACCAGTGCAAATCCTGATCAGACTGTTTCTCGACTTTGAACAGTTTACGCTGGTGTGGAAATAAATTTGTTCCCACGAATTAACAATTGGAACATTTTACCACGGTGTGGAGTGCAGCACAGTGATATATTATCTTGCGAAAACCTTGTTATGTCATGTTGTAGCCATTTCATAAAACTGGTATGTCGCACTGGAGTGAATTTGATTGGCTGGCTGCATCACAGTAATTAGGTATTCGCATTATGCGCGAACGTTATGACAAACAAACAAAATGAAAATGACGTAACTAGGTGATATGACATTGGACATCAATGCCGGAGGTTGCAAGTTCAAGCCTCACTCGCCCTAGGCGTGAAAAATATTTACATAGTATTTCCATCCCACTGGTCTGTAGGATAAGATTTTAAACTGTGATCCTGTCCCTATATGACCTTAGCTGTTGCTGGGACGGTAAACCCATGTTTTAAATGTCATTAGACGTATCACGAACCAGTACATCTACTGTAATTGTTAGAATGTGTTGTGGGACGAGTCTACAAAGAGCATGAACATATAATATGGCATACATGTTTATTCCAATAAACGCCCCAGAGCTATGCTATTTGTGGGAATCAAAACGGGGAAAATAGGACCAAAATATGTTATTTTCACATACAAAAGCAATTTAAAACAATGTTTTAAATGGCTTTTGTATGTGAAAATAACATATTTAGAATGCAAATATGGGAGGGGGGCTACTATTAGAATAAAAACGGTAAACATATTTATAATAGTTTTATGGTGGGTGTAAACTATTTTTCTCTGTGGATCTTCTACTAAATGTGAAAACAGTCAATTGCATCTGCTCACCGAAACGTATCGGATATCTCCGAGTTGCTGCTATTTTAAATGCCATGTCGTGTAGTAAAACATAATCTCATACAAATTTCAGTTTTATATCAGAGTTATGAAACTCGGCACAGATTGCAGGCACCTCGCCAGAGGCTCGGTGCATAAATTGTGCCGATCTAGTTTCATAAATCTCATTTAAAGATACATGTATAATCATTTAGTAATATTTATTTTACTGATAGTGACTCACGGTGGTGTCGGGCTATTTTCATATGCGATTGAGGCTGCTATTTTTTAATTATTTATACTATAAATTAAATGTGTCGCATAAAGTATAATCATTGCACATCGAAAAATAAATACATAGAATAAATAGTAATATCCGTTAACATGTAGGCACAAAAGTAGGCACTCAGTAGGCACTAAATGTCCTTTATATCGGAGACATCATCTGATACATTTTCTGGTAAATTCAACATTCATTCACCATTACTCCATGTATTGATTGGCATTATTATACATTTTATATCAGAAGTAAATTTCCACATGTTAACGGACATTACTATTTATTATATGTATTTATTTTTTGATGTGCAATGATTATACTTTATGCGACACATTTAATTTATACATGTAGTATAAATAATTAAAAAATAGCACGCCTCGATCGCATAAGAAAATAGCCTGACACCACCGTGAGTCACTAACAGTAAAATAAATATTACTAAATGATTATATCTGTATAGCGGGCACATAGAACTGGTGAAATAGAGACACACTTATATAATTCCTATAAAGAACAGGAAGCATGGAAACTGATGGATGCTGAGATCCTCTATACACAGAATATCGGGCTAGTGTCATTGGTATCAAGTTAACAGGCAAGACTAAGAAGCGTGTTTTGTTTGTGTGTTGGGGTTTACCGGCCTATCAACAGCTAAGGTCATTTAAGGCCGGGTCCATGGGTTTAGTACTAAATCCCATAAATTATATTACCTGTACAAGTACATGTTCAAGTACATATACAAATGGGGGGAAAATCCCAAAATCAGAACTGAATATTTACAATAAAAAAACTATATAGTCAGCCCTGAAATCAGAATAGCCCTGATCTGATGCCAGGTCCTCACCACACCAGAATCACTTTGGCCCCACCCAAAAGCAGTAGGATCAGTAATAATCTTACTATGTACTTTTATAATGGGCAATAATCCAATTCAACTCCCAGGTAACAAAAGAGCCAAAAATAAAAACGTACCGAGGGCCAAACCAGGCAAATCGTGATTCCTATAAGGAGCCCTGGAACTAGACTGGTCACAAATACCATAAGCTCCATTTCTCCAATCACAGCCACAGATCAGGAGCCAGACTGGCCACAAGTGCCATAAGAAATGTCAGCGAACATACATGTAGTTTTCTAACATGTATTGACCGTTTGACCAATGAAACGCCAGATTTCAATTTGTTGTAACCCGGATATTTGTATCAGGTCAATGCCGAATACAGCAATATGTTACCAGTCAGTACGTAAACGGTCAATACAAAGCACGTTACCTGAGACAATGTTTTATCAGGTAACCTGCCCTGCATTGACCGAATACGTACTGACTGATAACATATTGTTGTATCAGGCATTGACCTGACATAAACATCCGGGTTACAACTAAGTGAAAACTGACGTTCCATTGGTCGGATGACGTCACGTGACGTTACCGAATGACGTCAGTGTAATGACGCAACGTAAACAAGTCCGCGTTCTTTCCATAGAATACGACGTCATCTAATGTCATTTTCGAGCATAAAACGTTACCTGATAAACAGAATACCAGGCTACTGTCTTTTGATATCAAGTTTATCAGGCTCGGCTCGGAAACGGTAGGAATTCCTCGGCAAGCCTCGGAATTCCTACGCGTTTCCTAGCCTTACCTGATAAACTTGATATCAAAAGACAGTAGCCTGGTATTCTCTATGTATCAGAGAACTGAGAACTGATGTTTCATTTGCTGAACGGCATCACATGACATTACAGATCAGTTGAATGACGTCACAGAAACGAGTCTATTTTCTTTTCAACGAAAACCACGTCATAATTTCTTATTTTGTAGCCTAAAACGTTAGATCTACCTGACAAATAAAATACCATTCTAGTGTATTTTGATGTCAAGTTTATAGGCTGGCCTTGGAAATGGTAGGATTTCCTTGGCAAGCCTCGGAATTCCTACACATTTCCTAGCCTCGCCTGATAAACTTGATATCAAAAGAAATATAATACAGAGTTGTGTTACCAGTCCACGTGTATTTGGTTACTGGGATCGTAGAGTTATGTCCCTTTTCAAATCTATTTATAGAGATCCGGTCCTATGCTGTATTTCAGCGTTTATTTCTTGCTTAATAGCACACAAATTGAGTTTTGCGAACAGAGTGCAGTCTGATCCGAGTCTACACTGATTGCAATAACATTACTATGTGTGAAAATATGAATCTGGCAAACAATGTAGCCCCATATCAGATTGCGTAGATATGCAGGATGATCTGGATCAACACTAGTCGAAATCACTAGTCTATAATTGCTCCTTTTCATAACAAATCGTGCGACATTCGCCCTTTTAACAAGCAGTATGCACTAAACTACACAATTTGGTCCGGATGTCTATAAATAAATTCAACAGGAGAGAACTAGCTACAATCCATCATTAATTAAGTACCAGATCAAAGTGAACATTTGAACATTTTGTAAATATTAGCAGGCCCGTAGCGGTGAATAAAATAATGCCATGGCGGGTGGGGGGGGGGGGGGGGGGGGGGGGACCTATGCTCTCAAAATGGTGTACTAGAGCCATGGTGGTGGTATCTACGGGCTTGATTAGTTAGTTGTGCATTAACCCTTACAATGCTGAATTAATTTGTGTCGTCTGCTGAATATTTTTAATTTTTCCATTTTTCTCATCAAAAACTTGGTTTGGCAGCACTTTAGAATCATTTCCATTGGAAATGATTCTAAAATGCTGACAAACCATGTTTTTATGGAGAGAAAAGACAAAATATAAATTATCAGCAGACGACTATTTTCGGCTCCCGCATTCTAAGGGTTAACTTTGTGTGTGTGAGTGCTTTTCTTGTACATTCATTTATAGTTCAGTAATAAACACAAATGTGGAAGTTTATCGTTATTCATTTCTTATAACTGCCCATGTCTGTCTGTGTGTCCGTCCGATGTCTGTTTGGCTAATACCTTCAATACAATAGTGCATGAAACAGTTTCATGCAACTTTCTTACATTTCAATCAGGAGTTTATATAAATAGTTAGTCTTATTCTGAATTTTTAATAAATTAGTTTCAAGTGAGCGATTGATTGATTGGGGTTTCTTGACCTATCAACAGCTAAGGTAATTTAAGGCTGGGCCAACTGGTTCGATCTCATATTTAACCTGCTGAATTGGGGCGAAAATCCCAAAATCAGAACGGAGTATTTACATAAAAAAAATATATTCAGCCCTGAAATTAGAATAACCTGACCTGGTCCCAGGCCCATACCACACCAAAGTCACTTGGCCCCTTCCCCTAAAAGTAATAGAACTACGAATAATCATACTACTCGTATAAGGGGTATAACCAGATTCAACTGTCACATACAAAAAAGACGTACGTGAGGGCAAAACCAGGGCTCTAGTCGGGGTTCCGGTAGGAATGAACCCCGATCGTTGAAGCTTGGTGTGTGCCTTATGTGTAGATGCGCAAAGTGAATTTTTATTCGACCCCAGTCATGGATTATCTCCCCTTTTTGTCTTACAATCTCTTGATATTGCTTTGTAAGAAGAAAAACTTTGTAATTGTAATAGCTAGGGACTTCAAACTTGGTGTGTGTCGTCCTTATGGTGTGTAGATGCGCAAAGTGAACATCGATTTTTGATACGACCCCCGATCATGGGTTATCTCCCCATTTTCGACTTAGCATTTGGGAAAAGTGGGTAAATTGCGATGGCGCGCCATCGACTTTGCTCTAGTTTCATAATAAATTCGACATAGCCTTGTTTCTTATGAAATCAGTAAACTCGTTTGATAAATATCATATGCAAGATCCTCTACTTAGATATAGAAAACAAACTAGATTGATCAGCAAGCGAAGCTTACGGAATACCCCCCGCGTGGGCCCAGGTACCCCTAAATTTGTAAACATTTTCCAAGTGTGTGGGCTTGTGACCTTGACTCTGGGCTTAGGGCACGAACGTGACTTTGTCACAGCGTGGTAGAGGTCCATTGGAGCAATGCGTGTGTGAAATATGAAGCAGATCCGACCAAGGAAATAGAAGTTATAACCAATTTCTCTGATGGTAAGTTTCGTAAAGAAACTAGTATGTGACATTGACCACAAGATCAGCGGGGATTTGTCACAGCATGATAGTAGAGCCTTAGAGGAATGCATGCATGAAATATTAAGAATTTTCGATGAAAAAAGTAGAAGTTATAACATATTTCTCTGATGTTATGTCATATTTCTCTGATAGTACAACCTTAGTGGAATGCACGAGCGAAATATTAAGAATTTTCAATGAAGAAAATAGAAGTTATAACATATTTCGCTGATGTTAAGTTTTGTTAATAAAGAGACTAAGTGTTTGACCTTCACCTTGGGAGCAGCGGGGGTTGGACAGTCATGGATTTGGCACAGCATGGTAGTAGAGCCTTACAGGAATGCATGTGTGAAATATTAAGCATTTTAGATGAAGGAAATAGAAGTTATAACATATTTCTCCGATGTTAAGTTTTGTAAAGAGACAAAGTAGTTGACCTTCACCTTGGGATCAGCGGGGGTTGGACGGTCGTGGATTTGGCACAGCATGGTAGTAGAGCCTTACAGGAATGCATGTGTGAAATATTAAGCATTTTAGATGAAGGAAATAGAAGTTATAACATATTTCTCTGATATTAAGTTTTGTAAAGAGACAAAGTAGTTGTTGACCTTCACCTTGGGTTCAGCGGGGGTTGGACGGTCGTGGATTTGGCACAGCATGGTAGTAGAGCCTTACAGGAATACATGTGTGAATATTAAGCATTTTAGTGAAGGAAATAGAAGCTATAAAAAACAATATTTCTCTGATGTTAAGTTTACGGACGCACGTACGCACGCACGCACGCACGCACACACGCACAACCTGACTCCAATATACCCCCCCCCCCCCCCCCCACCACCACACTCTTGTTGCGGGGGTATAAAAAACATGTGTTGTATATTTCACTATCCGCTCAACATGCCGACCGCCTGTGGATCTAATAGTGAACATGCACTGGCGTTGCGAACATACTTTTTGTGTGCATTTGACATGGTTACCAGTTTAATTTTTAGCCGGTTTATTGAAAATAAATCCTGGCTATTGGATTGGCGAAAACGGCGGGCGGCGGCGTGCACAATGTTCCGTTTTCGTGTTTTATGTCCATTTCTCTGTTACTGTACCACAACACCATTCTTGCACAACTTCATAACCAACGGGTGCCCACCACATACCACTATCTAACATCTGACCTTTTTTTTTTACCTTCACCTATTTTTTCCGCGTAATCGACTTACCCATTTTCAATGTTTTATGTTTTTGTGTTTATGTACATTTCTCTGTTACTGTTCGTTTGTTGGGGTTTAACAGCCTATCAACAGCTACGGTCATTTAAGGCCGGGTCAATGGGTTTAGTATCCCATATATTACCTGTACAATGGGGGGGGGGGTAAATCCCAAAATCAGAACTGAATATTTACAATAAACAAGAATTCCACTGAATCAAATGTCTCACCTTGTTCCGCCTTGACCTTCACCCTGGGGCCCCGATATTTTTTTAATAGTCCTATATTCATCTACATATCATAGTAAAAGTATGTATAAAGTTTGATGACTATAACTGATAAGGTGTTGAAGTAATGACCGTAACACGAAAACTTAACTTTGAATGATGATGACGCCGCCGACGCCGCCGACGCCGCCGCCGCCGACTCCGGAAAAGCAAAACCTTAGTATCGCTTTCCGCTTTCGCGGGCGAGACAAAAAACTATATATTCAGGTACATATACAAATGGGGGGAAAATCCCAAAATAAGAACTGAATATTTGCAATAACAAAACTATATATTCAGCCCTGAAATCAGAATGGTCCTGGTCTGATGACAGGTCCTCGCTACACCAGAATCACTTGGCCCCCCTCCCAAAAGCAATAGGATCAGTAATAATCGTACTACTTTTATAATGGGCAATAACCCAATTCAACTACAAGGTAACAAAAGAGACAAAGATAACTAGAAATGTGGCCTATCGGCACACGAATGCCCCCGCTGGCAGCCAAAGAAAACGAGGCATATTTGATTACAAGCCATTTACCCGAGTACGGACGGACGCCGGTAACACTATATGCCCCACTCACCATTCGGTTGCGGGGACATAATAAGCCATTTACCCGAGTGTTTGTGACCTTGACCCTGAGCTTAGCGGGAGCGGGACGAATGTGGATTTGTCACAGGGTGGCAGAGGACTATTGGAGCAATGCGTGTGTGAAATGTGAAGCAGATCCGAGCAAGGAAACAGAAATTATAAGGCATTTACCCAGCGTTCAGGTTTTGAACGCACCAAGTCTGTGACCTTGACCCTGGGCTTAGCGGGGGCGGGACGAATGTGGATTTGTCACAGGGTGGCGGAGGACCATTGGAGCAATGCGTGTGTGAAATGTGAAGCAGATCCGAGCAAGGAAACAGAAATTGTAAGGCATTTACCCAGCGTTCAGGTTTCGAACGCACCAAATCTGTGACCTTGAACATGGGCTTAGCGGGGGCGGCACGAATGTGGATTTGTCACAGGGTGGCAGAGGACCATTGGAGCAATGCGTGTGTGAAATGTGAAGCAGATCCGAGCAAGGAAACAGAAATTATAAGGCATTTACCCAGCGTTAAGGTTTCGAACGCACCAAGTATGTGACCTTGAACATGGGCTTAGCGGGGGCGGCACGAATGTGGATTTGTCACAGGGTGGCAGAGGACCATTGGAGCAATGCGTGTGTGAAATGTGAAACAGATCCGAGCAAGGAAACAGAAATTATAAGCCATTTACCCGAGCGTTAAGGTTTCGGGACGTACGTACGTACGGACGCCGGTAACACTATATGCCCCCCTCACCATTCGGTGGCGGGGGCATAAAAACGTACTCGAGGGCCAAACCAGGTAAATTGTGATTCCTATAAGGAGGATTTTGTTGTTCGTTTGTTGGGGTTTTAACGGTCTATCAACAGCTAATGTCATTTAAGGCCGGGTCAATGGATTTAGTACTAAATCCCATATATTACCTGTACAAGTACATATACAAATGGGGGGGAAATCCCAAAATCAGAACTGCATATTTACAATAACAAAATGATATATTCAGCCCTGAAATCAGAATAATCCTGATCTGATGCCAGGTCCTCGCCATACCAGAATCACGTGGCCCCTCCCAAAAGCAGTAGGATCAGTAATAACCTTACTACTTTTATAATGGGCAATAACCCAATTCAACTCCCAGGTAACAAAAGAGGCAAAGATAAAAACGTACCTGAGGGCCAAACCAGGCAAATCGTGATTCCTATAAGGAGGAATCCCTACCGTTAATTTACGCCGTCTCGTTCACCCGACCAACCACCCACTAGAGTATTATGATTTATGAACAAAAAATGTTATGTTTCACAAAGTGTGCTTCATAGTAGTATCAGAAATGCAGTTAACTCCCTTGTTTGTCACATTCTATGATGGGAAAATAAAGCCAAACCCGATATATGATTTGATGAAATAAAATGATGCGTTTTGTTATTACGTCATATCCAACCCAAACATGAAACATATTGTATATCTGAGACACAGTGCCTTTAAGGTAAAGTGTTTTAACGTTACACGACCGAATGAGGTCAGTGTGGTACCACAAGGACACGCGTTGAACTTGATTATACACATATATTATGATGACAAATTAGTCTGACAAGACAATGGCTGTGGGATTTCTAGGAAGGCAACAAAGGAATACAAATATGTATAGTAACACAAGGACACGGGTTGAACTCGATTATACACATATATTATGACAAAACTATGGCTGTGACTGGAGAAATAGGGCTTACGGTATTTCCGATCAGTGTAGATCCAGATCAGCCTGCGCATTCGCGCAGTCCTGATCAGGACCTACACTGATCGCTATTCAATCAGTATCTACATGGCCATCAATACCAATCGCCCCATTTTTCCAGAATGATGCAAATGCTGTTGTGGAAATGTTACATCGTACACATGTAAACATGTAAAATTATACGGCTCATGGGGGGCTGTCCCCGACCCACCATAGACATATGACGGGTATAATAAAGACATACAAAATTCCAAAAGGAAAAGGAAAACAAAAAGAAAAAATAAATGAAGTAAATGTTGTCAGGAAATGTGGACAGAATTTTCAGAATACACACAGAACTTTAATTCAAAACTTTAATTCAAAAATGTTTGTCAACTTTCAACATCATTTTTTATTTTATTTCTTTTTCTCACCAAAACATGCTTTAACAACATGTATGTATAGAGTCCTGCCAAACTACCACGACGTATATACGCGAAGTCCGGGTTCGGTCAAAAATGGTCAAATATCTGCAGGACTATTATGTGCCATTTCCAATGGAGTCTGGTCTGTCGCAATAGCAGAAATGGTAAGGTGTAGTTTGTGGTGACATGTCACGAGTGCATTGAAATGCAAAAATGTCCCGGTATATGAATAGTGTAAATTTCCGCTTGCAATGTGCTTTATTCCACAGGCGATATATTTGGAGATATTGCATTACATTACTCTTTGTAGTCGCAATACCCCAAGGCGTCACTATTATTCTACCAGCTAATGTATTCAAATGTACCATGTATTCGTTTGCTATTTGTATCGTGTTGTTAATAAGATAGTGTCAGGGCTCCAGATAAGGAATTAGTAATTGAATATTGTCACTCAATCATTTCTGAAGCAATTGGGTATTTCAAAACTTAAATTGTGTAAAATAGAATCACACCACTATTCACACATCAGCAGAACGCACATATTGAATAATTTGCTTCCAAATGAAAACACATCTTGGTATTTCATTAGAATTGTCTCCTTGGGAGACAATTCTAATGAAATACCAAGATATGTTTTCATTGAAAAATAAGAAAATATGCTATATTTGTGGTTTGTTTATTGTTTTCTGTAGCATGATAAAGATACCACACATTTTTCATTGCTTTTTGATACTCACTACTTCGGATTTCAATTGGGTTTTTGGCAATTTTAATTGGGTATTTACGCAAATACGCACCTTATCTGAAGCTCTGTAGTGTATTATACTTGTTTAGACATGAACATCCAATAGATAAACTGTTAGACAGCCTGTACTTTCAACTGGGGTAGAATTCAGAACACTATCTACAAAATCAATTGTCTAGACCAGTGTGGGTTTAGTACCAAGGCCCATATATTACCTACACAAGTACATGTACATGTTAAAGGACACCGTATTATAACGCCCCTGACCTGAATGAGAGACAAATACGACTAGGCGTGGGCTCATGGAAAAGCCCGGGGTTTCCTGTAGTTGTATTATCAAACGCGAGGAAACAAAACGTGATCCTTATAAGGCGGGAAACATTATTGTCGTCTGTTCGTTTTATTTCTTGATTCATGTTTGATGCTACATATTAGTCACCTCCATATGTGTCGCTGAAACATATTTTATCGACAATTTTTGCATGATTCTAAACTGCTGTCAAACCAGGTTTTTGTAGAGACGACAAAATTTATTTAATTCGGCATTATAGGTTTAACGCTATCACCCCTAAATAAGTTCATACTAGTTCATGCTGATTTGAACTACTGTTTGTTTCATGAAACCTGCCCAAATTTTACGGCTATATAGACAATTAAAAAACAATACTATTTTCGATAATATTAACTTAAAGAAAAATGAGCCTTCTTTTTATTTCGTGAAATTCGGTCAAATATTGATTTTATTACGAAAAATTGATTTGTCTATGGGAATTTAACATGGGGGAAAAAGTGGTAAGGAAGTGTGGGAGGAGTCAAAAACGAAAAAATTTGGAAATTGATTCCGAAACCTGACTAGATAGCTTGGATATGATCTAACTAAGAAAACAAAAGTTAAATTTTAAAAATCGGTCCAGTATTTCTGAAATTCAAAATAATTTCCCCATGTTAACTAAGAAAACAAAATAGACAGACATCTTCACTCCGTGAAGATGTCTATGGGGATTTAACATGGGGACATTTTTTTTCTCAATAAAATCAATATTTGACCAAATTTCACGAAATAAAAAGAAGGCTCATTCTTAAATTTTGATAACATTTCATATTATCGAAAAAAATAATGTTTTTGAATTGTCTATATAGCCGTAAAAGTTGGGCAGCTTTCATGAAACAGACTATATGTTTCACCCCTACATGTAGTTCCATGTTAATTTCACACTATTCTATTACTGTAAAGGGTAAAATATAGAGTTTATTCCACTACCATTTTGAAATACCGATTTATTTCCGGAGACATCTGTAAATCAGGGGCCCGTTTCACTAAACTTCGTGCGACTAAAATGTTCAAATAAATGTTCGTAAGTGCAAACTTGGATCGTTTGAAAATATCAATTGATGGATTAACATTTATTGAGCATAGGCTACATATGCAGTCTATGCTCAATAAATGTAAATTCAAAAATTATTTACAAGAAAACATTGTTAATGTGAAATTGAAATTTAATTTTGCACTTATGAACATTTTAGTCATGCGAAGTTTAATGAAACGGAAACCCCACCACCCCCCTCCCCCCCGGATGTGAAATTTACTCTTAGACCAACTTATAAGGTTACATCAGAATATGAAATGGTTCTTCGCCGGAATGACATCAAAACGTGACATCAATTACGTCTCGCGAACGTCTAGGAGGAAATATTTCCTTCAACAAAATAAATTCCTCCAGAATTACGGTAAATCACTTGGCAGCATGTAATACAGTGAAACCTCTCTAAACCGGACACCCTGGGATTGTAAATCAGGCATACGTCAATTCTTAAATTTATTGGTGTGGTTTGCAATCATGAACATACATTAACATCCGAGATAAATGACTAAGAAACCCATCAAAAATAAGATCACAGAGGGTCCTTGGACAACACCACAGGTACCAGAAAACAAGAATTCCGCCACGGAAGTGGTGTCGAGCCTGCCGAGGAATATGACCGTAACATGATCATGGGCATGTGCTAAAGTAAGGTTCACAAAAACCGTCAGAGAAGTGCACGTTTGAAATACGAAAAAGGTCAAGTGTTTCCACAACCATGTGAAGGTCAAAATGGTCAAGGTCATGTTAATGGCAGCATGAGTGTGTTGCAAATGCTTACATGTATCAAGTGTCCAAATATTGAAACAATCCATCAAGTAATATTAATGTTATACGATGATGAAGAAACTTGTACAAACTTGTTGACGCAAACAATGGCTCGCAAATATGAAAAAGTAAAAAAGGTCAAGGTCATGTTAATGGCAGCACGAGTGTGTTCCAAATGCTCACATGTATCAAGTGTCCAAGTATTGAAGCAATCCGTCAAGCTATATTAAAGTTATACCATGATGATGAAGCTTGTACAAACTTTTTGACATTTCGGATGATGACAACGACGCGGACAATGACGACGGAAAAAGCGGCGACTTCTGCTAAAGCAGGCACGACAACTACTGTCTGTTTATGAAACCTGCCCAAATGTTACGGCCATATAAACAATGCCAAATCAGTATTAACAATGAGCTTTCTTTTTATTTCGTGAAATTTGGTAAAATATTGATTTTATTACGAAAGATTTGTCTATGGGAATTTAACATGGGAGAAAAGTAGGTGGAGGAGCTGTGGGAGGAGTCTGAAAACGAAACCGACTCTGAATCCTGGCTAGATAGCTTTGAAAGGATCTAACTAAGACAAGAGTTCCGCGGAGCAAAATGTCCAGCCTGGCGCAGTTTGATAGTACATACGGAGCTTGTAATAACCTTGGGGTTAGTGAGCACCATGGGCTTTCTGTAGAATGATACGGGTTGTTGTTACAAATGCATGTATGGAATATTAAAGCATAAACTGAACGTTAAATTTTCCAAACACGAACATTTCTCTAAGTCAGTGACCTTGACCTTTGGCGTTAGCGGGCATCATGGGCTTTCTGTAGAATGATGCGGGATGTTGTTACAAATGCATGTATGGAATATTAAAGCATAAACTGAGCATTAACTTTTCCAAACATGGAAATTTCTAAGTCAGCGACCTTGACCTTTGGGGTTAGCGGGCATCATGGGCTTTCTGTAGAATGATGCGGGATGTTGTTACAAATGCATGTATGGAATATTAAAGCATAAACTGAGCATTAACTTTTCCAAACATGGAAATTTCTAAGTCAGTGAACTTGACCTTTGGGGTTAGCGGGCATCATGGGCTTTCTGTAGAATGATGCGGGATGTTGTTACAAATGCATGTATGGAATATTAAAGCATAAACTGAGCGTTAACTTTTAAAAACATGGAAATTTCTAATTCACTGACCTTGACCTTTGGGGTTAGCGGGCACCATGGGCTTTCTGTAGAATGATGCGGGATGTTGTTACAAATGCATGTATGGAATATTAAAGCATAAACTGAGCATTAACTTTTCCAAACATGGAAATTTCTAAGTCAGCGACCTTGACCTTTGGGGTTAGCGGGCATCATGGGCTTTCTGTAGAATGATGCGAGATGTTGCTACAAATGCATGTATGGAATATTAAAGCATAAAGTGAGCGTTAACTTTTCTCCAAACACGGAAATTTCTAAGTCAGTGACCTTGACCTTTGGGTTTAGTGGGCAACATGGGTACATGTATTCTGTAAAATGATGCGGGATGTTGTTACAAATGCATGTATGGAATATTAAAGCATAAACTAAGTGTTAACTTTTCCAAACACGGAAATTTCTAAGTCAGTGACCTTGACCTTTGGGGTTAGTGGGCACCATGGGATTTCTGTAGAATGATGCGAGATGTTGTTACAAATGCATGTATGGAATATTAAAGCATTCCATTGAGGGAAACAGAAGTTACAATGAATTAACCTGAGCATTAAGTTTTAGAAACAGAGCTAAACGCAAAAACTTAACGTTGACTGCATGTGAAAAGTAGGTCAATGAACCATGAAAAGTAGGTGAAGGTCACATGGGCTCCCTCTGTGTCAGATGGTTACTCCACAGTGTTGATGTATACCAAGTATGGAGGTCGTAGGAGTTATAGTTTTCTGGAAACTGAGCTAAACGCAAAAACTTAACGTGAAATGTTGACGCCGCCGCTGACGGAAAAGCTATGCCCATGTCCCGCTTCTGCTAAAGCAGGCGGGACAAAAACAAAAGTTAAATTTGAAAATCGGTCCAGTATTTCTGAAATTCGAAAAGATTTCCCCCATGTTAAATCCCCATAGACATCTTCACAGAGTGGGGAAATTGTTTTTTTTTTAATAAAAACAATATTTCACCAAATTTCACAAAATAAAAAGAAGGCTCGTTTTTAAATTTTCCTTAAATTTAATTTTATCGAAAAAAATAATTTTTTTGAATTGTTTATATGGCCGTAAAATCTGGGCAGCTTTCGTGAAACAGACAGTAGTGACATATCACATGCAAAATGACCTTTTTAACACTTACTACACTGAATTAAATGTTGTCGTCTGCTGGAAATGTTTTATTTTCAATATTTCTTGATAAAAACCTGTTTTGGCAGTGCATGAGAATCGTCTCCACTGGAGACAATTCTCATGTGCTGTCAAAAACAGGTTTTTTGTTAAGAATTAAGGCAAAAATGAAAAACAGCAGATGGCAATTTTCGTCTCCCGCATAGGAAGGGTTAAATTGGTAAATGGGACTGTGACACCGAATAATGTGGGTTTACACATATTCCATGCGACTTGTATGTATGTATACACATATTCCATGTGACTTGTTATAGTAAGGTACTGATTTGTGTTTACACATATTCCATGAGACTTGTTATAGTAATGTACTGATGTATGTTTACACATATTCCATGTGATTTGTTATAGTAAGGTACTGATGTATGTTTACACATATTCCATGTGACTTGTTATAGTAAGGTACTGATGTATGTATACACATATTCCATGTGACTTGTTATAGTAAGAGTATACACATATTCCATGTGACTTGTTATAGTAAGGTACTGATGTGTGTTTACACACATTCCATATTACTTGTTATAGTAAGGTACTGCTGTATGTTTACACATATTCTATGTGACTTGTTATAGTAAGGTACTGATGTATGTTTACACATATTCCATGTGACTTGTTATAGTAAGGAACTGATGTGTGTTTACACATATTCCATGTGACTTGTTATAGTAAGGTACTGATGTATGTATACACATATTCCATGAGACTTGTTATAGTAAGGTACTGATGTATGTATACACATATTCCATGAGACTTGTTATAGTAAGGTACTGATGTATGTTTACACATATTCCATGTGACTTGTTATAGTAATGTACTGATGTATGTATACACATATTCCATGTGACTTGTTATAGTAAGGTACTGATGTGTGTTTACACACATTCCATGTTACTTGTTATAGTAAGGTACTGCTGTATGTTTACACATATTCCATGTGACTTGTTATAGTAAGGTACTGATGTATGTTTACACATATTCCATGAGACTTGTTATAGTAAGGTACATATGTGTGTTTACACATATTCCATGAGACTTGTTATAGTAAGGTATATATGTGTGTTTACACATATTCCATGAGACTTGTTATAGTAAGGTACTGATGTATGTTTACACATATTCCATGCGACTTGTTTTTGTAAAGTACTGATGTATGTATACACACATTCCATGCGACTTGTTACACAGGTGATTCTAGCATGTCTTGGATGGTCAATTATTGTTTGTATATACATGAAACACCTTTCTAAACAATGTACAAAACAATTCAAATGCGCCCGGGTTTAATAATAATAGTACTTAGAAAGTAGTTAGTTTTCACAGTTGTGGGCTCAGTTTGTCAGTTAACTTTAGAAAATATGAATCAAGACATTTCGTGCGTATGAATACAGCAGCTATATTTTTATATTGCCTGATGATCTGCTGGACACCACACACCACAGCTGACATACCGATGCTGTGTATCGATGAATCGACTAAACATGTACAGGTATGCTGCGTGGTTTCTGGCGGCTCTGTAACAGAGGCGCCAGAAACCACGCAGCATACCCGACACACCGATGCTATTACGGTGTATTGAGGGATTATTATTTCCTGCGCTGTTCATTAGATCCAGCCGCTACTTTTTCGGCTCATTCTCTCCCATGCACAAAGAGTAGGATAGTAATGTTGGTTTATTGTCGTCGGTGTGATGGTGTGGGTGTTTGGTCAATAATATTAATTTTGATGTTTTCATACACGATGAAACAATTGTTTGAATAGTCTGTTGATGTAGCTGGGTGCCAGACATCACCATTGTGGGTGTCTTCATAAAAACTTTAGTTAATATGTCTTTATTATTTGAACATATAATTGATTGATGCTGAACATCAGTTTTAATTGTTAGATTCTAAGTATAAGTTAGATCGGACGAGTTTCGGGTGCACGAGGCCATGTACACGCCGGACATGTGTTTTCAAATTGATTCATCTAGTAAAACAACAACAATGGCGGATCCCAGTAGCTTTGAGGGAGTAATCATTTATTTTTCCCAAAATGCATTATTTCATATAGAACTAACCACTGCATATATTTGATGATTAAAAGTATGCAGAATTATTATACTTAATTAATTACATTATCACAGCCAAAATGGCTGTGATAATGTAATGAATTCAGTATAATAAATTTAACCATAAATTCAAAATTTCTCCCTCAAAGTATACTTTGCTAGATAAGTATACTTTGCAATGTTGGTGAAATAGGCTACAGATCTCGCATTCCGTGCATATGAATACAGCAGCTATTATCTTTAGTTCTCACATTTAGGTAGCAGTGACCAGTTAGCCGCCGATTTCGTACAATTTTTTCTGGGAGTTACAAACAGTAATTTATTCTAGAGAAAACGTATGTATGGGAATGGGTTTACACCATCACAGTACATTTGCCTCTGGATGATGATTGACAAAATATGCAACTTTCAGTCTCAAGTGTAAACAAGTGTATAATTGTGTCACTATTCCACCAGTTCTAAAAATTATGATTCTAAAACATATGGGCCGCGCTCTGTGAAAACCAGCCTTAATGACAACGTCACGAAAGGCTGAAAATGACGTCACAAAGTTACGCATAAATTTACCGACGTCACGTCGGATTTTGACACTTGGAATTGTTGCGTCATTTCAATAAGTTGTCCTATTTATAGCTGTACGCTTTACGGCTCACACATATGTTAATGGACATGCGTGGCAGAATTGTAGTTGTTTTCATAGTGGTTCAGATAGTTGTCTTTTTTTCTTCGGTTTCTTTCAAGGAAATACGTAGTAATTTTATCGATTATTTTTTATACAAATGAGCATATTGCATTTATGATTTGTATCATATATTATATGGACGACTTGTGAACTGACATTTGAAACTAAATAACCATACGACCGGTATTTTTAGATAACACATAACAAAATCAGTAATATGTAATCATAATGCTAATATTTATTTTAAACTTTATATATGTACATGTATATAACAATTACAAACAAACGCGAGAACAATTGTAGTCGGCGAAGATGGAGACGTCTGCATGTTTCTTAATTTGGGTTGAAACCGAAATACTCAAAGAAAACAAACGTATCCTGTCTGGCGACCAGCAACAGATATACATTTTTTACAACTTGAAGATCGAACCCGGGGCGCATGTGTGCGCTCTTTACTAATTATGCTATACGGTCCCGTTCAGATGAGAGCAGTGTCGGGTGTTTTCGGCCGTCTAAGACGGAACCGTACACGCTGTACAAACCCAGTTCCGATTTTGGGATTTCTTTATGGGCATTCCATTCACGTGGGAAGGTGAGTCACCATGTGGCGCCATTATGTGGCGCCACAGGGCGCCACCGTGGGCTGTCGATGTGGTTCTATAGCCTATGCTGCTTACATTTATGATATCTACCCGTGTGCAAAGTTTCATGTTTGTTTCCAAAAGTGCACAAACATGTCCTTACCCCACTGCACTATTATAGATTAGACTGAATTACGCATTTTAATAAGTCACGCTAACTTTCATGTAAACGTGACAAGCCTTAAGTATAAGTTAGATTATGTATTTGCGTCGAATATGGTTAGTTAACAGTGCATGGGGGAATTTAGGGGGCATGACATGACAGAACTCCGCTTGCAGTTACTGCTTGACCAACCCGGCCTGCACATATGCGCAGTCTGATCAGTGTCTACAGTATTCGGTGTTCTGATATCGAACCATCTGGGCGAGGGCTTATACATTTTTTCTGACCGCCGTTAAATTCGTATTGTGTCGTGTGTGCCGAGGCTGAACACAGCTCAACTCGGCATCGTCCAGTCATTATTTTCTGATTTCGATTAAAAAAGAACAGAATACATGTATTCATATTTATTTTGAAACACGACGGAAATTATAGTCATTATTGGTAGGTGGTAAACTAACCCGAATGTTTTGCACAAACAGAAAATTCGGGTTGGGTAGCGGTAAACATTAAGGCGGAACAGCATCTACACTGGTCACACATACAGACTGTGGATCGTATATTAGTGGATTACTGCGATTTGCGAATATGCGCATGTTATCCTGACATGTAGAATAGGCGTTAATCTCAAGCATATAGCACACGCTAGATAGTGCATCTCCGTGAATTATCAGATGGGGGAAGTGGATCAGACAGGTCCAGACAGTGATCTCACCATGTTACCGCTCTGCTGAGAGCAAAGAATTTTGCCGCATCCGTGCAATAACTTACAATATGTAGACACACTCAGGTAAATCTGCATTCATGTATTCATGACTTAATTATGTGTTACGTAGATTTACATATTGCACGATCATATTTATGAAAGGTCTTGGTTTGCAGATGTCGTTCTATAGAAGCGATTTAATTCGTATTGGAAATACTTTCTGCACTGCTTATCGCAAATTAAAACTCACGGGGAAATGAACATGCGCAATATAATATATCAACCTGCCGGTATTTTTATCAGAACATTTTGTAACAATTATACAATCATGTATGTCACATCGCCACAGTTTCCCGACATTGACAGGTTATGTATATATTATTTTTCAAATGGTAAACCCATTATCAAAAATTCAAACCCACACACATTTAAAAATACTAATGGATAATTTTGCCCTGCATTTTCTGACTTTTGATTTTAACAACTATACATTCCATTTTCTAAATAAATACGCATGCTGTCGCACGGGCATCAGTCACGCAAATAACAAACATATGAAGGAATCTAGAAAGTAAGACGGTTGATAATGCGTACATTTATACAATTTGAAAAAACTTATATAAAAAAAAAAATCAGTACCGGCAGTAAATTCATAGACAGGATCGAGATGGGTAGCCCACACTATAACTGTTTTAAGCAGACACACCTAACAATATCTCCCTCTCGGAGTGGGGGTCAGCGCAGGATTAACACATAGACCTCCTACCTGCTAGTACGAGGTACATGTACATAAGACCGTCCGCTACACAGGAAAACGTTCCTCCCGCTTTCTGAGATGTAAATTTAATTCCGAGAGTCGGGTATGAACAGTCGATTTTAATTTGTTTAAAACTCCCCAGGGGTGTCCGACTACCCTCTAGACACCATCGGGCGCTCAGTCATTGATATGTGCAGCCATAGGCTTATCCAAATTTTAACCAAATTCAGGTTATTCATTTCCACAGAAAAAAGTGCATTTGTTTCAATCACAGATTGTTTAATTTCAAACACCAGGAATGTCGTTTAGTTGTTTGTGTTTGGTCTTTGGTGAGTGAGTAATGTCTACATCAATAAATGACGTCACAATTAACTAAATAACGTCAATTAGATTCTGAACTAAATTCTCAAATAATTACAATGTATCTTTCTGACGGTACATGTATATGCATAATCTGTGATAGTTGGCGATAGTAGCAAATTACGAAGTCACATGTCGGCTAATTATATATTTAAAATCGATAGTGGTGCGTTTGATTTGTTCACTACATGTACATATCATAGTTTTATTCTGTTCAATGTTTGATAGTATACATACTAACACTTGTAGATACATTTAGTGTAACTTTTCAGCAAATACAGTTTACAGCAAGCACAGTCAATGAGTCTATGAACACGCATTTCTCCTGTAGGCTGTTGTTTTTCATTGTACAAACGTCAGCGTTTCAATAACGTCATTTTCTCGATGACGTTATTTTTTTTTTCCTTGCGTGATTCACATGGTGCTACAAAAAGAGAGATAAAACAAAAACTCTGAAACATATTTGTATTTTCTTTTCAGCATATTGTTTTTTAAAGGTGTCCGCATCAAAAAATGTAAAAAAGTGCAAATTGAATATTTTGTCATTAAGGCTGGTTTTCACAGAGCGTGGCCCATATATAATCATTTAGTAATATTTATTTTACTGATAGTCACGTGCGGTGGTATCAGGCTACATGTATTTTCATATGCAAATGAGGCATGATCTTTATTAATTATTTATACTAATTAAATGAGTCACCTAAAAAAATAATATTTACAACAGATTATAGTGTACGATCATTGCACATCAAAAATTAAATACGGAAGAATAAATAGTAATGGCCAACACAGTTATCGCACCCGATATCGGTGTGAATATTTACGTCTGATATAAAATGTATAATAATGCCAATTAATTTGTGGGGTAATGGTGAATGAATGTTTTTTGGCCAGAAAATGACTCAGATGATGTCTCTGATATAAAGAATATTTTGTGCCTACTGAGTGGGCATGCACCTTTAATAGACAGAAGAAAATTGCATAGTTTTTCAAGAGACCCAACCCCCTATAGAAGTGAATTATCTGGTATCCCATCCACCTATAGAAGCACTTTTTGACGAATAGTACCCTCCTATAGAAGTTTAAACAAGAAATGCATCTGTCGAACGCGGATGCCCACCTGCAGCATATTTGAGAAACTGTGACAAAGTGATTAACCGAAAAGTGTGACGGATGGACAGACGGACGGACGGACGGACAGACGGACGGTCCAAACACTATATGCCACCCGTTTCTTCGAAACCCGGTGGCATAAAAAGTGCCGTCCCCCCCACCCCTTGTCCATATGTTTAAATGGAATAGCCCACTCAGGGCTATTCCATTTAAACATATGGACAGAGGGTGGGGGGGGGGGACAAAACTTTTTATTTCCAGCACACTCTCAGCAATGTTTAGGCCAGGGCTCCAGATAAATTTTGTATCTAAACTAAAGAGTATCATACCCCAGATTTCTAATTAAATTCCTTATTAAATAGCAAGGTGTATGATCACGTGGTACTAACAACAACAAGTACTGAAATTTCCAGAATCCATCTGATTCAAACTACGTATTCTTTTATAGTGTCCTTATTACGTAACGGATTTTGATGAAATATGGCACATCAAACGCGTCTTGTTAAGCTGCATTTGGTGGTCTCTGTATTTTCGCCAAAACTTCCTTCATTTTTGCGAAGAATCGATTTCCGTGTCTACCGACATATATATCTGTACCGAACTCCCTGGACCACCAAATGCAGCTCATGAAGACGCGTTTGTTGCGCCATATTTCATCAATATCCGTTGCATATTAATGAAAATATCAAATAATACTTACTTTGGAGTGGGCGACGTTGTTGTTGTTGTAACCACGTGATCATGCACCTTGAATAGGGAACAAATGATAAAAAAAAAAAACACATTTAAACAGTGTTTGCTTTTTGCAGCTCAACTAAGTAAATTTCAACTTTATTACAGTATTTTCACTACTCAATTTGAAATGAATGCGTATTTTCACTACTCAATTTGAAATGAATGCGTATTTTCACTACTCAATTTGAAATGAATGAGTATTTTCACTACTCAATTTGAAATGAATGCGTATTTTCACATTGGTGTTAGAATTTTGTACTCCACCTTTTGATAATCAGTGCGTATTCTGCTAAAATAAGTTCGCAAAATACGCCAAAACGCACCTTATCTGGAGCTCTGATTTAGGCCATAAAAAAAGTACTTTGGTTCTCAGGCTTGGCGCCACGTAGAGAAATCCCTGCCGTCGAGCATTTTATCGTCATGGATAAATAAAATCATACTGTAAATTCGCCACAAGATCAATAGTAAAACACTACCATACTACTAATGTTCAATCCAATCATATCCGTTGGTGATTTTCAAGTCTAAAGAGTTTATAGTAACTTTATAGAACATATATGCATCTGGCGACGAACATCTCAAACAAGCAAAAAATGTGTTAAAATAATCCGCCTTCCAGCGTCACATTCCGCAAACCCTGTGTCCGAGAACAAACATAATTTTTTTATGGCCTTAATCACAGGCTCAAAAACAGGTTAATTGTGCTTGTTATCGCTCAATCAATGCTGTGACTGGAGAAATTGGGCGTATGGGCTTTGCGACAAGTGTAGATCCAGATCAGATTGTGTTACATCTCAACAACCCACAGGTGTTTGTTACATCTCAACAACCCACAGGTGTTTGTTACATCTCAACAACTCACAGGTGTTTGTTGCATGTCAACAAAACCCACAGGTGTTTGTTACATCTCAACAACCCACAGGTGTTTGTTACATCTCAACAACCCACAGGTGTTCGTTACATCTCAACAATCCACAGGTGTTTGTTACATGTCAACAACCCACAGGTGTTTGTTACATCTCAACAACCCACAGGTGTTTGTTACATCTCAACAACCCACAGGTGTTTGTTACATCTCAACAACCCACAGGTGTCTGTTACATCTCAACAACCCACAGGTGTTTGTTACATGTTGTGTGACATTTCCAAATGTTCCTTAAGACCAGACTTTTTCAGCTTCTTTTTCGTCAGGTCATCTGCAACAAAACAGATATGATGTGCTATTAAATACAGGATCTAATACAGCATGTATTAAATAAGTTTATTGATTTCATAAGAAATTATTTTCTTATGAAATCAGTCAACGAGTTTAACAAGAATTCCGCCACGGAAGCGGTGTCACATCTGCCGAGGCTTTTGACCATAACATGATCATGGGCATGTGCTAAAGTAAGCATCACAAAAAGCGTCGGAGAAGTGCATGCTTAAAACACGAAACAGTTGAAGAAATTGTTTGACATAAAAAAAGTGTTTTCACAACCATGTGAAGGTCAAAAAGGTCAAGGTCATATTATCAGGGTTCCCACTCTTTTGGGAAGACCAAATTCCATGACTTTTTCATGACTTTCAAGGACCTGTTTTGGAAATTCAAGAACCCATATTTATGTGGATGATGCTGATGAAACGTGTTTTACGACTTATCGACTCATAACATGAGCCATTTCAAGCCTGGAATACACCTGTGTTGGGGAGAGTAGTTATTAAGTTCTGAATTTACAAAATCCTGATTTGGTGCCAGGTGTCCTTACCACACCAAATCGTTTGGTTCGAAATCACGAAATTGCACTGAACTTTCCTCAACAATGCCAACATTTTCAGAAAAAGAGGCAAATTCCATGACTTTCCAGGCCTGGAATCCATTTTTCCAAATTCCATGACTTTCCAGGAATTTAAGGACCAGTGGGAACCCTGTGTTATTGGCGACATGAGTGTGTTCTAAATGCTTATATGTATCAAGTGTCCAAACATTGAAGGAATGCGTCAAGTAATATGAAAGTTATGGCAGGATGAGGAAGCTTGTACAAAGTTTTTGACACAAAAAAAGTGTCTTAGCAAACATTTGAAGGTAAAAAAGGTGAAGGTCATGTGAATTGGCAGCATGAGTGTGTTCCTAATGCTTACATGTATCAAATGTCCAAATATTGACGCAATCCGTAAAGTGATATTAAAGTCATAGCATGATGACGAAGCTTGTACAAAGATTTTGACGCAAAAAAATGGCTAAGTGTTTCAGCAAAAATTTGAAGGTAAAAAAGGTCAAGGTCATGTGAATTGGTGGCATGAGTGTGTTCCTAATCCTTACATGTATCAAGTGTCCAAATATTGAAGCAATCCGTAAAGTAATATTAAAGTTATAGCATGATGACGAAGCTTGTATAAAGTTTTTGACATTTCGGACGACAACGATGACACGGACGACGGAAAAAGCGGCGACTATAGTAGAAAGCAGGCGCGACAATAAATCGACAAAAATGTACAAGTAGCATAGATCGTTATCAGGCTACAGGAGTGTGCTATTTGATCAGGAGCTAGACTGGCCACAATTCCCATACGTGACAAATCTCCAATGACAGCCACAGTGCACCAATGACCCTGTGACAGGGTCATTGGTGCACTGTGGCTGTCATTGGAGATATGTCCCTGTCCACTCCTGACATCTGTTACTGCGACCAATGCTGCACCACTAGAATATGAACCGAAGATAACACATACAGTGGCACCTCTCTAAACCGGACAACTTGAAACATTTGTGATCATAATTTTGATGTGTTTCTTGGTCATTTATCTCAGGTGATAATACCTGTTCATGATCGCATAGCACACAACTATGGCTCGGAATAATCTAATGCCTGATTTACAGTGAAATCTCGCTAAACCGGACACCCTGGGGACGTCCCAGGGTGTCCGGTTTAACATGGTTTCTCTGTACATACCATCGTGAAAATGTTCGGCGGTTCGTTTGCGAATATCTTCAATATCGTCTGCCTGTTCGGCCCATTCTAGAACGAGTCGACGCCCATACAAATGTGTACTGTGGCAGAGGGCTTCAAACGCGCGCTGAAATATTTAATGACGTTTAGTGGCCTATCAACAGCTATGGTCAACATGATCGAATCCTCTATTTGACATGTATGGAATGGGGAAAAAGTGAAATATATAGAGAAACTTACATGAGTGATGATTTAAAATGGTATTTATTAAAAGAGTTTGACTTATTTCATAAGAAATAAATGTGCACAATATGTTCTTTATAGGAATTAAATAAGTGTATAATTGTGTCACTATTCCACCAGTTCTAAAACTTACGAGTGCCCGCTATACAGATATAATCATTTAGTAATATTTATTTTACTGATAGTGACGAACGGTGGTATCAGGGCCCAGTTGTTCAAAACACCAGTTAGCTTAACGGACTGTTAAATCCTTAACGGACTGTTAAATCCTTAACTGAATGGTTAAAATCTCTGTTAAAACAGAGATTTTAACCATTCAGTTAAGGATTTAACAGTCCGTTAAGCTAACGGATATTTTGAGCAACCGGGCCCTGGCTATTTTCATATGCAAATGAGGCGTGGTATTTTTTAATTATTTATACATGTACTATTAAATGCGTCACCTGAAACAATATTTTCGACAGATTATAAAGTATGATCATTGCACATCAAAAAATAAATACAGAGAATAAATAGTAAAGCCCGTTAACATTTTAAGGAAACACAGTTATCGCCTCTGATATCAGTATGGACATTTATGTCGGATATAAAATGTATAATAATGCCAATCAATATGTGGGGTAATAGTGAATGAATGTTTATTTTGCCAAAAAATGTCTCCGATGATGTCGGATATAAAGAACAGTTGTGTCCATTGAGTGGGCATGTACCTTTCAAGCTTGGCAATTGCCATATTTAAGTATCTTTGCTCAGTCAATTACACTGTAACCCCAGTGCTCCAGATAAGCTGCGTATTTGCGCAAGTACCCAATTAAAATTGCCAAAAACCCAATTGAAATCAGATGTATCGAGTATCAAAAAGCAATAACAAATTTGTGGTACCTTTATCATGCTGCAGAAAACAATAAACAGGACCACTAATATAGCATATTTTTTCTTATTTTCCATGAAAACACATCTTGGTATTTCATTAGAATTGTCTCCAAGGAGACAATTCTAGTGAAATGCCAAGACATGTTTTCATTTCGAAGCAAACTGTTCAATAATTGAGGTCTGTTGATGTGTAAACAGTTGTGTGATTTTATTCTACCCAATTAAATTTTTGAAATACCCAATTGCTTCAGAAATGATGGAGTGACAATACTCAATTACTAATTGCTTATCTGGAGCCCTGACCATAATGTTCACAAACAGTGTTGATCCAGATGAGCCGGCTCGTAACGAGCCATCTCATCGGCATCTGCTTCATTTGTGGATATTTTATTATTTCTAAAAAAAAAAGTCGGATGGTCTCAAAAATACCATGTGAAAATTAATACCCATTTCACATAAATGGAATGGTCTGAAAAATACCATGGGTTGGTCCATTCCAATTACTTTGAGGTGAAAGTGTTAGGCCATACAAAGTTCTTTCTCTGTTAAGCGTCCGCGTGCAGGTAGGTTTTGAGCGTGGTTCTATGAAGAAAAAAAACAACTGTGAAGTAATATGGAAATTGATTTGGGACTTAGCGGTAATTTAAATGTATGTTAAATACTTCCTCAACCCTTTGCACACTGCAAAGGGTTGAGGAAGTATTTAACATAAATTTACATTCGTTTTTCAAGGCCCGGTTTGTTTTTACCGGATATGTAAGTAGGTTTTGGCATCCGAGTGGACGCTTAACAGAGATAATAAATAATGGCATGGCCTTATTAAACAGATTATGTTTTCTGGGTGGCCTGTTTAGAAAGATTGTACCTTCGCATCGTGTCTGGTGAGGAAATCGACAAAACCGAAGCCTCTGTGTGACCCTGTTCCGCTCATCTTCTTCGGCAGACGCACAATCTTAAGCTCTCCGAAGACCCTGATCAGATACAGAGGGTTGATCAGAAGCTTTGTACTTTGTACCCTTAGTATGCGGGTAACAAAAATTGTCATGTGCTGCTGTTTTAAATTGTATTCTTTCTCAACTAGAGAAAGTGAGCAGGGACTCACATATACACAGCCAGTAACCAAGCCGTCGCTGGGACACCAAAATAAAACTAAAAAAAACTTAACGCACATTTAATTTAAAAAAAAAAAAAGTAATTTGACTTTGTACATGAAGGCCGCATGGGTGTGGTATGGAATGAAAATATGGATGATAAGAAGCAGATGAACTTGAAGTCAATCCCACTTACCGTTGCAGGGATAATGGGCACCAAAAACGTTAACACAAATCTTACGGACACACGAGTGTGGTATGGAATGAAAATATGGATGATGATAAGGAAGTATATGAAGTTTGAAGTCAATCCGACTGACCATTACAGAGATAACGGGTACCCAAAAACTTTAACGCGGACGGATGAACAAACGGACGGACGGAATTACGAAAACTATATACCCCTCGGCATACACAGCCGTTTTTTTTTATAAAAACATGGATTTCCTGTGGAAATGATTCTAAAGTGTTGTCAAAACATGTTTTTGATGAGAAAAACAGATAATACAAAAAAACAGCAGACATAATGTTACTGAGCGTGTTAAGTGTTAATTAAGAAACACAGAGCAACTTGTGTACATGTTTTATAAAGGAGAAAACCAAATACAGTACACACGTAGGTTTTACAATGCACTCATTTCTACGGACCGAAATAATGAGAAGCTACGATTGACGTCTGCTGTTTTTCATTTTATGCTTATTTTCTTTACGAAAAAAAACAACATGTTTGTTGACAGCACAGGAGAGTTGTCTCCATTTGTCAAGTAAAAATAAACAGCAGACGACAAAATTCAATTCACCATTGTAAGGGTTAACATGATAAGCAGGGCCTGAAAATAGCACTGGTCCGAGGTCCTGGAACTGCCAATTTTAATGTCGGACCTTTGTATTTTATAAAATTGAAATTGCAATCATTGTTCAAAGGCGATGCTAAATCCGTTCTGATTATCGTCTTATAAGATAATTTTCGGTGACACAGTCGAGTATTTACACATGGTGTGACGAGTCATTTAGTATGAAACAGGCACATATTTCTACCGTTTTTCTTGCGATTATCCTCTCGGACCTTCCAAAAAAGGCCTTGGACCTTTCACGTTTTTCCCGGACCTACAGGTAAAAGCTGCTCTTTTCAGGCCCTGGTAAACAATTAATTATCTCAACATTTTGTCCAATTTCCTAACATACATAATTTAACAGTGCATGATAATCGTATCCAATGGAAAACAAGTTTCTGTGCAAAGAAAACTAAAAAAAAAAGCAGATGAGAAAATACAATTTCGTGCAGAAATGGTTAAACACAAAGGCTATCCAAAATATAGAGCACACAGATGGAGAGACAGACTGGTGACAGTGAATTCATGAACAGGAAGCGATACATCATGCTATTTTGCCAAGTATATACAAAGTATAGTCACAGGTTTGGGTAGCGTGGGCCGCGACTGATTTAAGGGGCCTAGTAAGATGGGAATAACAATCAGGTGTATAACTAAATGTATATTTTATTTACATACACTTCATAATTGTTACAATTGCAAGTCAATAATAATCAAGGTCATGTGGACCTATCCCTCTCTGTATGATGGTATGATTCTGGGCTGAGGGGGTCTTTGATGGAACTTGAATTATTTACCGACAGGCAGATACAACTAGAGATGATGGTTATCTAAATTTGTAACCAAGGAAATATCTCCTTTAACTGGGGTTGCAAGAGGGGTCTATAGACACTCCATCGCTGATCAGGAGCTATACCGGTCTAAGGGAAATAACTCCCTACATCAGACAGCTTTCCAGGCTTAAATGTGAGCGGTATGACAAATGGGGAACTCACTCCTCCTATCTTAATATTCTCACAGTAAGGGAGGTAACCTTCACCTCTCTAATAGATACCTGTTGATCTAGTAGCCAAATAACTGGCCAGCATAGGATAGGGTCGGGATGATAAGAGAGAGGGGTATTAACCCTTAGACCGCTATCTTATTTATTTTGTTGTCTGGTTTTTATTTTCTATTTTCCAGTTTTATCATCAAAAACATGCTTCGACAGCACTTTAGAATAATTTACAACATGGTTTGACAGCACTTCAGAATCATTTCCATTGGAAATAATTCTGAAGTGCTGTCAAACCATGTTTTTATTGAGAAATAAGGCAAGATATAAAAGCAACAGCAGACGACAAGTGTTGTGAGTAGCGGTCTAAGGTTTAATAAAAATACAATCTTTCCCCAAAAATCTACAAGGACCGACTACGTACCAATTACACTCATCCTAATACCCACCTATATTAGTTAAAGCTAGATGTGACTCAATGTAAGTCAGATAATATACACTTAAGTAGATTTAGAACAATAACTTCTTAGTGCATAAATATGTAAAGTCCGAGAATAGCCTCTGAATATAACTGTCCTCTGCTCTGCCGGCGCCCAGAATAATCTCATTTGAATGTGCGCGGGTATCTATACCCTTAGGGTTGACACTAGCAATAGTGAAATCAACATTACGCGCCCATAGCAACAATGGGATTCTGAAAGTTTCTCCGGATACAGTGGGAAATAAGTTCCCTCAAGTTCACTATTTTGAATGAAAGTTGTTTTATGAACAACACAACTACGACTAATAGTCAACTTTGAACGTAATTTCCATATCGATATCACTCATAATACGCTAAATCTGATTTTAACGGGGTTTATTTCGGACGGACGGAGATGTGATGGTTGCGCTGTGTCAGAAACGCTGACCTACTGAACTTTGACATATGACATATTTTCCGGAAGTGACCTAGCGCATGCGCAATGGTCTCTAGCGGTTAGGGATATCCTCAGAAAACACGCTGAAATTCCATCGACATTTAAGTCATTTTCCTGCATTGACACGCTATGCGGATCAAGCATAAAGTTTACAGGTAAACTACTGATTATAACTGGACTGGATTAGCGATCGCTACTATGTAATATTATCCAACAGACCTAGTTATATATCATTGATATTTACAATGGAGATCTACCGAACTTCGGCGAAACCAATAATCGGATGCCATTGTGATCAAGCAGGCCGTTACAGTATAAACATTTTCTGGCTGTAAAACAATAAACCAATAAATGGCGGGAAACGAATATTGACGTCTGCCTTTTTTCATTTCCATCTTATCTCTTATCCAACAACAGTAGCCGGTTTCATCAAAATTGCAAAGTATACTTATCTAGCAAAGTATACTTTGAGGGAGTAATCATTTATTTTTTCCTGAAATGCATTATTTCATATAGAACTAACAACTGCATATATTTCATGTCAGATTAAAAGTATGTGGAATTATTATGCTGAATTTATTACATTATCACAGCCAAAATGGCTGTGATAATGTAATAAATTCAGTATAATAAAAATTAATAAATTTATCCTAAAATTGAAAATTTCTCCCTCAAAGTATACTTTGCTAGATAAGTATACTTTGCAATGTTGGTGAAATAGGCTACAGGTTGTTGCAGTGCATGAGAACCTTCTACAATGGAGACGATGCTCATACACTGTCAAAAACCATGTTTTGTCGAGAAAATTTAAAATAAGCAAACATTTATTTCTTACTTACTTAAACAACTCCTCCACTTCTTTTCTCTTTGCCTCAAACGGAATATTTCTCACCAAAATCTTTGTTGTTTTCTGTTTTACCGATTTCTGTTTCTTACGTCCCTTCTCTATGGGTGTACTAAAACATATATGATGACTTGCTGAAATGGGCGTACAAAAAATATACGATGTTCAAATAGGTGACCAAAAAATATACGTGTACAACAATTTGTTCAAATAGGCGTACAAAACCATATACCGGTACAACGATTTGTTCAAATGGGTGTACAAAAACATATACGATTATTTGTTCAAATGGGTGTACAAAAACATATACGATGATTTGTTCAAATAGGGTGAACAAAAACATATACGATGCTTTGTTCAAATGGACGTACAAAACCATATACGACGATTTGTTCAAATGGGTGAACAAAAACATATACGATGATTTCTTCAAATGGGTGAACAAAAACATACACGATGATTTGTTCAAATGGGTGTACAAAAACATATACGATGATTTGTTCAAATAGGGTGAACAAAAACATATACGATAATTTGTTCAAACGGGTGTACAAAAACATATACGATGATTTGTTCAAGTGGGTATACAAAAACATATACGATTTGTTCAAATGGACGTACAAAAACATATATGATGATTTGTTCAAACGGGTGTACAAAAACATTTACGATGATTTGTTCAAGTGGGTGTACAAAAACATATACCGGTACGATGATTTGTTCAAATGGGTGTACAAAAATATAAGACAATTTTAATATATTGTGTTAGTAATGTATTTCTATTACACCGCGAAAGCTCATCTTATGTAATAACAAAATGTGACCTATTGGCACACAAATGGCGTCAGTGGCAGATTGGTTAACCTCCATCAAACTTCTCAACTTCAACAGCCACGGACACGCAGTCGAAACACTATGTGCCTCCCGGCTCGACCAAGGTTGAATGATTACTTCTCAACTTCTTAACTCTTTGCATGCTGGGAAATTTGTGGGCTATAAATAGTTCAAAAATAGCAGACGACAATTCATTGTATTTTCTTTTATTTCTCCCTATAAATATCATGAATATGTCTCGGAATTTCATTAGAATTGCATCCAGAGGGTGCAATTCTAATGAAATTCCAAGACATATTTACAGAGAGAAATCAGAAACATACTCATAATTTGTTGGATGTTATTTTCACCGCTAGCATGCAAAGAGCCACGGCCACACACAGTCCAAACACTATATGCCTCCCGGTTCTACCAATACCATAGCAAGTTTGAATGATTACAAACAGTAAATACCTCGTTGTTCTGTTAGAGACCTTGAGTTCGAGACTATGCCCGTCTAAGTCGGTATGTTGTAAGGTTTTAATTGCAGTCTGGGCGCCATCTGGGGAATAGAACTCCACAAACCCGTAACCCATGGATAGGAGGACGCCCGGTTTCTTTAAATCCTTCTTCCTTGCAATGCTGGCCGACTTTACACGACTACACGCCTCAAACACCTGGGGACGATATATAGAGAATACCAGCCTACTGTCTGTGTTACAAAAGCTGCCCAAATTTTACGGCCATATAAACAATTAAAAAACAATTTTTTTTTTCGATAATATTAAATTAAAGAAAAATTTAAGAATGAGCCTTCTTTTTATTTCGTGAAATTTGGTCAAATATTGAGTTTATTGCGAAAAAACAATTTCCCCAAGTTAAATCCCCATAGACATCTTCACGGAGTGTGAAGATGTCTATGGGGATTTAACATGGGGAAATCTTTTAGAATTTCAGAAATACTGGACCGATTTTTAAAATTTAACTTTTGTCTTCTTAGCTAGATCATTTCCAAGCTATCTAGCTAGGTTTCGGAGTAAATTTCTTTACACGGCTACACGTCTCAAATATCTGGGTGCGATTTCATAAAAATTACAACGTATACTTATCTAGCAAAGTATACTTTGAGGGAGTAATCATTTATTTTTCCCGAAATGCATTATGTCATATAGAACTAACGACTGCATATATTTGATGATTAAAAGCATGCAGAATTATTATACTGAATTTATTACATTATCACAGCCAAAATGGCTGTGATAATGTAATAAATTCAGTATAATAAAAATTAATAAATTTATCCTTAAATTGATAATTTCTCCCTCAAAGTATACTTTGCTAGATAAGTATTGCTAGATAAGTATACTTTGCTAGATAAGTATACTTTGCAATGTTGGTGAAATAGGCTACTGGGGGCGATACATAGAGAATACCTGTGTATTGCAGAGCTCCAGATAAGGTGAGTATTGGCGTATTTTACCCACTTATTTCAGCAGAATACGCAATGATTATCAAAAGTCGGAGTACAAAATACTCACAGAACGTATCTAAAGACTATTATACCACCAGATTTCAAATTCAATGCGTATTTTACTTTTACAAATGTATTATTGATTTTCTTCCTTCTTAAATAGGGAACAAATGATAAAAAATAAATAATATTTTAAAAAATTCACTTATCTGAGCCACAAAAGCTTTTTCCAGCTCAACTAAGTAAATCTCAACGTTATTACAGTATTTTCACTACACGATTTGACAAACAATGCGTATTTTCACATTGGTGTGAGTATTTTGTACTCCCACGTTTGATAATCAGTGCGTATTCTGCTAAAGTAAGTGTACAATACACCATTACGCACCTTATCTGGAGCTCTGAGGTTCAAGTGACTTATGAATGCAGTCAAGGAGCTTAATAATATAAATCATCTTAAATCAACGCAAATGTTATATATGAAACGAGTCGTATACAATTTATGCACCGCGCCTCTGGTTTCACAATGTCATCAAATGCAAACAACTAGTAATACTATATTATAAATATGCCATTTTATAGGTTCACGTCAATACATGGCTTTTTTAGGTGCGCGTATTCGCATTGCACCTTTTTTCAGAGCTCCAGATAAGCTTTGTGTGTAAAGCGTACTACAGCCCCTGATTTCAAAATCAGTGTGTATTTTACCTTTACAAATGGGTTATCGATTTTTTTCATTTAATACCAAATAGGGAACAAATGATAAAAATATAACAACTTTAAACATTCACTTATTTCAGCTGCAACTCAACCAAGTGAATTTTCAACTTTATGATAGTATTTTCACTAATCAATTTGAAAATCAATGCGTATTTTCACATTGCTGTGCGTGCGTATTTTGTACTCCCACTTTTGATAATCAATGCTAAATCAGCTAAAATAATTACGTTACATACGTCAATACGCACCTTATCTGGAGCTCTGGTTCACGTTCTTTGTAAGCACTGCATATTACCAACAGGGAGCGCTTTCTAGCAATTGTAGTGATTTCACTGAGTGACGGACTCTTCTAATGATGTCAATTCATCATTGCTTTGTCGCGTCATTAGGAAGTCATTTGGAACGTCTTCGTTTTGTTTGTTTGACATAATGTTAGCGGATAAATGAATACATAATTACGGTGATGCGTCCAACCAATTTGCTGCAGGTGTTATTACACCTGTGTGCTATCACTTTTATGAAATTGGTTACACGATATCATACCAAGGTTTGTATGTAAACTGACCTATATGTGGTTGTGGCTGAAGAAATGTTTGTGTGTGATAATATGTGGTTGTGACACACATGATCAGGATCTGCACTGTTCGCCAGTCCATCACTGAAACACCTCAAGCTTCTAACAAGCGATTTAGATTGTTATCTGGCCACAGGAGTGTACTATTTAATCAGGAGCTACACTGGTCACACATTCCATATGCCCCATTGCGTCACAAATCCCAGAAGCCCCCTTTCTCCAGTCACAGCCACAAATATGATATTTATTAAACATAAGAAACACGTCTCTAATGAATTCCGTCTTTTATTTCTCCCTGTAAATATCTTGAATATGTCTTAGCAGACAATAAAAGATTAAGATAGCGCTGTAAGGGTTAACACAATGAATTCAGTCAAACCATAACAAATCAACACAATCTTAAATTATATACATGTATATTGCATAAGGACAGCATCATGAAAAACAAAGACCCACCTGTTTAAGATTATCATCTGTCGTATCGAAATTGATATTTTTCACAAACAATGTACTGCCAGGCACACTGTCTTCGTCATCAGATGAAACGTCCCCGCCAGACTTCAATGATGCCTCCCCACCCAGTTTTAATGAGGCATCCCCATCTGTCTTCATTGGCTGAAATCGTGAGACAATTAATTCTCAGTGAAAATGGTGAAAGGTTTAACGGCACGGACCTCGGTTTCAAAGTGAATAGGTTTAACGTCCCAGCAACAGCTATGGTCATATAGAGACGGGACCTCGGTTTCAAGTCTCATCTGACAGATCAGTGGGATGGAAATACTATGAGAAAGTATTTATTGATGCCCAAGGCGACGTATGAACCCACAACCTCCAGATTGGAAGTCAGGTGTTCCCAAACTCCCCCACACTAACCCCCTAGCCCACAAAACCCATCCCTATTTCAAAGTGAAAGTGAATGGGTTTAATGTCCCAGCAACAGCTAAGGTCATATAGAGACGGGACCTCAGTTTCAAGTCTCATTGAACAGACCAGTGCGAAGGAAATACTAGTATTTTTCACCCCTAGGGCGAGGATTGAATGATGCTTAACGGTCCACAAACACAAAAGAGAGTATCATTTAGGGCCAGGGTGAGGAGAGCCCACAACCTCCGGTATTGCAGTCCAATGCCATAGTCCTAGGCCACGTACCATCCCTGCCTCGGTTTCAAGTCTCTTCTGAAAGACTAGTGGGACGGAAATACAATGTGAAAGGTGAAAATCATAACAAAAGGAAGAAAATAGTGTTTACATTATCAATGGGAGATAACCCCTGCGAGCTGGTTACCTCAGTGTTAGCAGAGTTGTCCCCCATGTCTTGGCCTGGTTCCGTGTGTGCCGTGGTTTCCGGCTTTATGGGAGGTGGAGTACTGAACACCTCCATGGGCGCCCATTCCAGGTATAGGGGCACATGGCCGAACTGAAATGGAATGGAATAGATTTGATTTAAACCTTTCAACCCTATTATAAAAGTAACTGGAATGGATTTTTCCCACCAATCCAATAGTCACAAAATGATTTTCAAACTAGTCCATTTATGAAAATGGGGTGCTTTTGTTCAACAAGAAATATGAAAATTACTTTTATCTACACCTTTTGCCAATACCACTATACAGGCCTGTGGTGTTCAAATGGTTAAAATACTACATTACCAGACGTGGGTTTGTTTTCCGAGCTACTACAATTCTGAAAATGCAAACGATAATTTCTAATTCCCGCCAACATTTGTGTCCATGAGTTGCGTGAATCCCTTCCGCACCTGCGTGTATTTGTTTTTAGAAATACGACAATTAAACGGCAGACGACATTTTCCATTCCCGCCTTAATCACCCTACCATGTGATGCCTGATTTTGTTTGTTTGTTTTGTTGGGATTTAACGGCGTATCAACAGGTAAGGGGGGAAATAGCAAAATCAGAACTGAAAATTTACAATATAAAATCTATATATTCAGCCCTGAAATCAGAATAATACTGATCTGATGCCAGGTCCTCATCACACCAGAATCACTTGGCCCCCTCCCAAAATCAGTAGGATCAGCAATAATCTTACTACTTTTATAATGGGCAATAACCCAATTCAACTTCCAGGTAACAAAAGAGCCAAAGATCAAAACGTATCTGAGGGCCAAATCAGGCAAATCGTGATTCCTATAAGGATGAACCCCTGCCGTTAATTTACGACGTCGCATTCACCCGACCAACCACCCGCTCTACCTTTGTGTACGCTAGTCGCATGAATCCCGCCCGAGCCTCCGTGGGTTCGTGGTATTCCACAATGGCCGTGACACCAGATGGCGGTAGCAGCACGCGTCCCAGAGTTCCATGTTTCCCGAACACGGCTTCTATATCGGCAACCTTTGTACTCGCTGGTAAATTCTTGACGAGCATCACCGTCTTGCTTCTCGGTGCGTTTGCCTGAGGAAAATCATCAATATCGAGATTTTTAGCTGATTTACAAAGATGACAGAATACAACCCATGACAATATCTAGTATGTACAAGCTATTGTTCACATATTGGAGTTTTAAGGAATTAAATGCGAGGGAGCGCTAGCGACCGCAGCATTTAGTTCCTGAAAAATCCAAAATGTGAACAATAGCATACTTACAGTTCAGCCAAGTGTACAATGCATGTCCCATTTGAGTATTGATTTTACATTTCCTGTCAAAAAGTTAATCACTAAATCTGGCAAACATATTGGGGTTAATCGTTGCAATATGTGAAATAAGTGGAGCACAATACTGCCCAGCGATTGGCTTAGCATGTAGGGAGAACAATAAATTATAATATTTTAATGTATACAATGTGAGATTTATCACACTATTTTTCACCCTGTCACCCGTGACCCGTGTCATGCTGAATATCCCTATATGGGGTATGAACAACTTGAATGTGTAAAACACCATCATATATTGAAGACCATAGTATTTAAAAGTTCAGTCTAATATGAGACACGCCATATGATTGTGTACCTAAGGAAATGAGTGATATGTCATGAAAAATATGTACAAAATTTACGATATTTGCCGTAAATGAAGTCGAAAGTTCACGAAAGTTTATAAACATTTTGTCATCTTTCCATATCAACGCATTTTCTGTAAATATATTTCATGAAAAATCGAACATGATCTTAGGTACAAAATCAAATGGCGTGTCTCTTATTATCTTCTGTTAATAAATTTGGAAAACCACAAGTAACTTCCCTTGGGACAATTTCCGATTGGCATTATCACCATTACATTTAGCGAGTTTTGTCGATTTGACATCATGTTACTCTAAATAGTTTTTTAAGCAACGAGACGTGAAATCGACAAATTCACCAATTCTAATGTCGAGATTGTTATAAGGGGAGAGAACTGGTCGACTGGTGATACCTGGCTGAAACTGTCGAGCGTGACACCATTTTCGGTCAGGAAGTCCCGTGTTTCCTTGACGATCTGCGTTTCACCGAGCGCCATTCGCACACCTAGACTCCCCTTGATGTCCTAGTAAAATAAAAGGCGGGAAACACATAAATTGTCGTCTGCTGTTTTTGATGCTGAATGCATATATACGTTTTTTATTCAAATAAACAGAG
Source organism: Conchocele bisecta (assembly GCA_029237695.1). NCBI lineage: Eukaryota > Metazoa > Mollusca > Bivalvia > Lucinida > Thyasiridae > Conchocele > Conchocele bisecta. Next base: position 30,219,310 of record CM055277.1, read on the forward strand.
CTCTAGATAAGTTTTGTATTTAAAGAGTATTATACCCCCAGATTTCAAATTCAATGCGTATTTTACTTTTACAAATGTATTATTGATTTTCTTCCTTTAATATTAAATAGGGAACAAATGATAAAAACTAAAACAAATTTAAAATTCACTTATTTGAGCTGCAAAAAGCAAACACTGTTTGCTTTTTGCAGCTCAACTAAGTAAATTTTCAACTTTAATACAGTATTTTCACTACTCAATTTGAAAACCAATGCGTATCTTCACATTGCTCCCAGTAGTTTGTACTCCCACTTTTGATAATCAATGCATATTCTGCTAAAATCAGTGCGTAAAATACGCCAATACACACCTTATCTGGAGCGCTGTATATTATATTTTAACCTAACACAAATTATTCTAGAAAACGCATATCCATGTCTGGTTTCTCACAACAAAGAGGGTGGTTGTATTGGTCCATCGCAATAACAATAAATATGGATACAGTTTTGGTATCCAAATTTTTAGGGTTATTACGGTAATTGACTGTAGGTTTAATAATATTGAAGATACAGACTTGACCAAAACCACTCAGGGGCGCGCCGGAAGCGTGAAAAGATTGGTCCGGCGAATCTAGTAGGTGCCCCCGCTACCCCCGCCACAAAGTGTATGTTGTTACCACTCAGGTGAACCGTCTCACCGAGACGGTTCAACTGAGTGGTAACAACATACACTTTTGATGAGAAATGAGAAAAAAATGCAGAACAAGAAATTTGTCTGTCGAAGGCGGATGCCACCTGCAGCATATTTGAGAAACTGTGACAAAGTGGTTAACCGAAAAGTGTGACGGACGGACGGACGGACGGACGGACAGACGGGACGTTCTTACAGTACTATACTTATGTGGCTTATCACATGTTAAATATTAGCCACATAAAACGATTTTTAGCCACATAAAAGGATTTTTTAGGTGGCTAATTGTAACCAACCCTATCCTTTACCAAGTCCATAACCCTGTGGGGCTAGCCACATAAGTACCCTAATGTGTGCCCTGACAGACGGACAGACGGACGGTCCAAACACTATATGCCACCCGTTTCTTCGAAATCCAGTGGCATAAAAATGTTTACATTCCGTTTTTATATTTTATATACATTGTATATATATCTATATATATATAATTTATGTGAATTCCAAATATGTATCGCCGGACCTGTTGGACCTGATCTGACTCCCCTGCCACTGTACGTACTAGCATCACCGAGAATCGTGCTGTTTGTCCCGCTGAACAGGGGCTGCACTGGTCGCAAACTCAATAACAAACAGTGTATTGCCTGATCAGACTGCGAAGGCTTCAGATACACTGATGACAAATTGAAAAACAGTGAAGGTCCTGATCAGATTGCACATGTTGATGTCGAACTACACAGGTCAAAAATTCAATAACAAACAGGGTAGAACATGATCAGACTGCGAAGGCGCTATATGGTCATAGACTCGATATAACATCCCTGTTTGTTGTGGCGAGGTATATTGTGGCCATGACTGGAGAAAATGAAGCTTATGGGATTTGTGACCAGTGTAGCTCCTGATCAAATAACACACTCCAGTAGCCTGATAATGATCTATATTCCTTGTTAGAAGCATTGCTGGTTTTTCATTGATTGAATGGTGAACAGTGCAGATCCTCATCAGACTGCGGATGCACAGGCTGATCTGGATCTACACTGGTCGCAAAACCCGTAAGCCCCATTCCTCCAATCACATGCACATACATCATCTAGGATTTTGCTCTTTTCGGCGCTGTATTTCTCCGCGAGCGCGTCCGCGACGGCGTTCGCTCCCAGGAATAACGTGTTCCAGTTGTGCGAACTGAAAAAAGCGAAATGGTTTAACGTCCCAGCAACAGCTGAAGCCATATACACTGTTTAAAAGTCTCACCCGACAGACCAGTGGGATGGAAATACTATGTAAGTATTATTCACACCCAGGGTGAGGCTTCACCTCACAACCTCCGGTACGGGGGGGGCCGTTTCACTAAACTTTGTACGACTAAAATGTTCGTCAGTGCACAATTATGTAAATTTCACATTAAAGGTACATGCTCACTCAGTAGGCACAAAATATTCTTTATATCAGTGACATTTTCTGGCAAAATAAACATTCATTCACCATTACCCCACGTATTGATTGGCATTATTATACATTTTATATCAGACGTAACTTTCCACACTGATATCAGTGGCAATAACCGTGTTTCCTACTTTATCATACTTTATAATCTGACAGTCGAAAATATTATTTTTTCAGGCGACGTATTTAATTAGTATAAATAATTAAAAAATGCCATGCCTCATCTGCATATGAAAATAGTCTGATACCAACGCGCGTCACTATCGGTAAAATAAATATTACTAAATGATTACACCTGTATAGCGGCCACTCGTAAACTTTAGAACTGGTGGAACAGTGACACAATTATACACTTATTTAATTCCTATAAAGAACATTTTGTGCCTACTTTAACAATTTATTCTTGTAAAACAATTATTGGATTTACATTTATTGAGCATAGGCTGCATATGCAGCCTATGCTCACTAAATGTAAATCCATCATAAATTTGCACTTGAACATTTTAGTCGTACGAAGTTGAGTGAAACGGGCCCCTGCCGTCCAATGGCATATCCCCAAGGCCCATCCCTATGTGCAAACTGAAAGCCAGACTTGATTGGTGAGACTAAACTACACAACCGACTGTGTCAATTAGGGGTACCACCACCGGAATTTACATAAAATTATACCCCCCACCACCAGAATTTATTTCTTGCATAACCCCCCACCACCGGAATTGATTTTTTGCATAAAACACCCCAGAATTTATTTCTCCTTTAACCCCCACCACCAGAAAATATTACTCTTAGGGAGAAATATGTGAAATTGTTTGATTATTACCACTGCCGGAAGCTGAGGTCAACTAATATTGCTAAAGTCGTGTCATAAATAACGTTGATGTGTGTCGACATTAGGGCACTGACAAGTACTGGTTTGTTATTGGCAGACGTTGTGAACAGCATATATGTGAAAGAATATATCAAGCTGCTCTTTGTTCTATATTAATAAAACACATTATTATAAATATTAATCATTATACATGTAATACCATCGACTTGGTACTTACCCTATACGTGTATGCCATAAATATTAAAATCCACTAAGTCCATAAGACAGAAAGGCGCCATTTTTTTATGAATCCAAAATTGTTATGAATGAGTTACGTCAACACGTAGTAAATAAGACACGCCCATAAACATTCATACACACATAGTTTCTTAAAAAAACACAAATATTCTTAAAAATAAGGAAATTAAGTAGTAGAAATGTAATAAATAGGATAATTAATAGTTCAGGATTGAATAGCGTGAAATAATACACTCATGTTCGTCATGTACGAGATGTCTTGGGGTTGAGATGTCTGACAGCCAATTGAACTAGGCCGGCCAAACATTATATATATAGGGGCGAGACAACCCGGGGCGAACGGGAATAAGGGCAAAGCGACCCGGGGTGCGAACGGGATTATGGGCAAAAAGATCCGGGACCAATCGAACTAGGCCGAAGCGCTGGATTGCAAGAACAATAACTCTTAATAATTTTCGATAAACGTTGACCAGTGAACATTCAACGTCGGTGTTTTTTTTACGGAGACTTCTAAATTGATACACCGACACCCACTTTAATACTTATGGAAAATAACCACCCACCAACATCATAGGGGAACTTAACCCCTACCTATATTTATATGACGTAGACCCCACCCAGTAGAAAAATAAAATAAATTAATACGAACACCACCATGCTGTTTTAAAAAGCCAATCCACCACCCCCGGGGAAAAATAAATGGAAAAGCCCTGAGACAAAATTGGTAATTGAAGTGCTTATTGATATTGTTTGTTTGTTTGTTGGTGTTTAACGGCCTATCAACAGCTAAGGTCATGTAAGGCTGGGCAAACAGGTTTGATCCCATTTTAACCTGCTGCATTGGGGGGAAAATCCCAAAATCAGAACGGAATATTTACATCGAAAAAAACTATATCAGCCCTGAAATTAGAATGACCTGACCTGGTGCAAGGTCCATACCACACCGAAGTCACTTGGCCCCTTCCCCTAAATTAGGATTACGAAAAATCGTAATACTCACACAAGGGGTATAACCAGATTCAAGTGTCACATACAAAATGCCAACGACGTATGTGAGGGCCAACCCAGGTCTCCATTCGGAATTCTGGTAAGGACGAACCCCGATCGTTAAATTACCCATCACATTCTCCCACCTACCGCCTACCAGTTACACTGGTAAAATTTCATAAGCGCCAATGTTGGCCTCCATGGCGCGATGACATTAACCCTTACTACGCTGAATTAAATGTTGTCGTCTGCTGGAAATGTTTTATTTTCAATATTTCTCAACAAAAACCTGGTTTTGACAGCACATGAGAATCGTCTCCAGTGGAGACGATTCTCATGTGCTGTCAAAACCAGTTTTTTGCTAAGAATTAAAGCAAAAGTGAAAAACAGCAGACGGCAATTTCCGCATACTCCCACCTGCCACCTATGATTGGTTACTGAAGTGCTTATTGATTATTGGTATTGTTAATTGATATTTAGGTCGAGTGATTGATTGAATGATTGATATGCAAAGGCAAGCAATGTGTTGATACAGAATTAGCAGGCAACAGAGGTAACAAGGTTAAATTACGCTTCACAGGCTACCAACCTTCACCTACTGAATTTATACAAATGGTAGATGTGTAGTTAGGAGCCATGTAACGAAGACCAGTAACCTATTTCACCAACATTGCAAAGTATACTTATCTAGCCAAGTATACTTTGAGGGAGAAATTTTCAATTTAAGGATAAATAATTAAATTTATTAATTTTTATTATACTGAATTTATTACATTATCACAGCCATTTTGGCTGTGATAATGCAATAAATTCAGTATAATAATTCTGCATACTTCTAATCATCAAATATATGCAGTCGTTAGTTCAATATGAAATAATGCATTTCGGGAAAAATAAATGATTACTCCCTCAAAGTATACTTTTGATAGATAATGCTTAGCAATTTTGATGAAATCGACTACAGGTGCCACAGGCTACTGATCTGCTGGAACACCGATAAGAATAGAGGAACATCTATGATCTACTGACATGTGGCTGTGAATGGAGAAATGGGGCTTATCAGTTTTGCAACCAGTGTAGAGCCAGATCAGCCTGTGCGTCCGCACAGTCTGATCAGGACCTGCACCGTTAGTCATTTTCCATCAAGGAAACACACGTTATGCTTCTAACAAGGAATACAGATCATTATCAGGCTACATCAGTGAGTTATTTGATCAGGAGCTACACTGGTCACAAATCCTATAAGCCCCATTTAATATATATAGTTATCAGGCTACAGCAGCGAGTTATTTGATCAGGAGCTACACTGGTCACAAATCCAATAAGCCCAAATTCTCCAGTCACGGCCAAAAATCATACCTGCCGGCTTGGGCCTTTTGTTTTGCCCGTTTCTCTTTCTTATAAGATGACCCTTCTGAAAAAAAAAAGAGGAGTCTGCTACTGTTTCTGTTGTATTAACCAGACATATTTGCAAGCTTTCCGCATTAACCCTTAATATGCTGAATTAAATTTTGTCGTCTGCTGGAAATATTTTATTTTCAATATTTCCCGATAAAAACCTGTTTTTGGCAGCGCACGAGAATCGTCTCCACTGGAGACGATTCTCATGTGCTGTCAAAACGGGTTTTTAAGAGATAAGGCAAAAATTAAAAACAGCAGAAAATTTTCGTCTCCCGCGTAGTGAGGGTTAATACTATATGTTGAAGAATACTTAATTAACAACGAACGATCTTCCAACGTTTTGGCCTAAGGCCTTTACCAAGGAATTAGTGCCTACTATCTGCTAAGTGGCATTTTAGACTTCACAATGTTTATTGTTACACATAACGTCACGACATCAATGGCTATGAGCACCACGTTATACGTGTCTGTGACTGGAGACACAAGGCTCCTATAGCCTGATAGCGGTCTACATCGCTTGTTAGAAGCATGACCGGTGTTTCATTGATGGAATGGCGAACAGTGCGGATCCTGATCAGACTGTGCGGATGCACAGGCTGATCTGGATCCACACTGGTCGCAAAACCCATAATACCCATTATTCCAGTCACAGCCACATAAAACATGGTTTTCTGGATAAATACTACAGGAAACAGCATCATTGTTAAAACAATAGGATTGCGTGGCTGACATGTGACAATTTGGACATCCTGAAGACGCTGATCAAACTCCGCGTAAAGTGCAGGCTGATCTGGGTCGACACCACATATCAACCACGACATCAACGGCAAACAACCTCATATTATATGTATAGACCCATGTTGTGGTGTCGGCCCAGATCTGCAGGATTTGCCACTGTCTCCAGAGCACAGCTAACTCTCTAATTCCACACATGTATGGAAATTCCCAGAATGAACGAATCAAAATGAATGTTACAATCATGAAGCGATATAAAACCACTGTAACAACACTGTCTTGGTCTCCAGAGCAGTTAACTCTAATTCCACACATGTATGGAAAATCCCAGAATGAACCAATCAAAATGCCTGTTACATTCATGAAGCGATATAAAACCAACATAGTTACCTGCACTGTCTTCTATCTCCAGAGCACAGTTAACTCTCTATTCCACACATGTACGGAAATTCCCAGAATGCATGTTGCAATCACGAAGTGATATGACCAATCAAAATGCCTGTTACAATCATGAAGTGATATGACCAATCAAAATGCCTCTTACAATCATGAAGAGATTTGACCAATCAAAATGCCTGTTACATTCACAGTCATATGACCAATCAAAATGTATGTCACAATCACAAAGTGATATGACCAATCAAAATACCTGTTACAATCATGTCAGAAGCAATATATTGTAACAGGCATTTTGATTGGTTCATTCCAGGATTTTAAACCTGCGTAGTTACCTGCGCTGTCTTCTGTCTCTAACATTGTACATTCCCAGAATGAACCAATCAAAATGCCTGTTACAATCAGAATGAACCAATCAGGAAACCTGTGTAGTTACCTGTACTGTCTTCTGTGACCTCGGACTTCTCCTTTCCCGGCAGAATATGCAGCATACGACCCTGTAAAGTCAAACTGTGTGAATAACGACTGGTTGCTCCATTAAACCAACACATAGCGTTCCCCCAGTCTGTTTTGGCAAGGCGCCATGTGATCATCATTGATGACATGCCCGAATTTTGGTGCAAGCATGCTGCCTCAATAAAAACAAGAAACGAGGCAAAGCCACGAAGGCCAGGTTTTTTCCAAGCATGGACACTTGGATAACATAATTATACCCACTTTTTGTAGACTAGATGGCCGTGGCCTGCATGTCGCGCCTTGGGGAGAGGCATGGACACTAAAAAAATAGATATAGTAGATGGAAAAACTTTAACCAAAAAACTTTAACCGGACACACGGACGGACGGATGTATGTCAAAATGCCGACATGTTGGATAGTGATATGTGGTGGGCACCCCTTGATTATGAAGCTGTGAAAGTTTGGTGGTCCTAGGTGGTACAGTACCAAAGAAATGGACTTAAACACGAAAACTTAACATTGAAAACGCGAAAACTTAACATTAAAAATGGCTAAGTCGATTGCGCGGAAAAAATGGGTCAAGTTAAAAAAAAAGTAACATGTTGGATAGTGATATGTGGTGGGCACCCCTTGATTATGAAGCTGTGAAAGTTTGGTGGTCCTAGGTGGTACAGTAACAAAGAAATGGACTCAAACACGAAAACTTAACATTGATTGTGGACGCCGCCCGCCTGCCCGCCCGCCCGGCTTTCGCCAATCCAATAGCCTGGATTTGTTTTCAAAAAACCTGGCTAAAAAGTAAATTTTTTTTGTTTACATCATTACAATTTGCTCATTGATCAGACACAATGACAGGTAGTATCATTATTCAACCACAATTATAAACAGAATTAAACTAAAATCATTTGATTTGTACTGGCATACAACTTTTTTATGCAATGTCAAAAATGTTGTTTCGCGTGTAGAATGTTCCCCTTTTTCGAGGTTTTACGAACAAAATGTGCCCTTTTTTCTGGCAATGGGGGGGGTAGCACTATTACAATGTTGAATTAATTCTAGTCTGCTGTTTATGTTTTATTATTTATACAAGAAACGAGGCAAAGCCACGAAGGCCAGGTTTTTTCCAAGCATAGACACTTGGATAACATAATTATACCCACTTTTTGTAGACTAGATGGCCGTGGCCTGCATGTCGCGCCTTGGGGCGAGGCATGGACACTAAAAAAATAGATATAGTAGATGGAAAAACTTTAACCAAAAAGCTTTAACCGGACACACGGACGAATGGACGGACGGTGAAGCAGTTGCAGAGATATAGTACACGAAAAAACTTTAACAAAAAAATTCAAAGTAATTTGATCTTGACATTGGGCACAGGGGCCACAAGGTTGGGGGGCACAATGAAAATATGAATGATGATAAACACCCATGTGAAGTTTCAAGGTAATGGGCGAAGCAGTTGCAGAGATATAGTATAACGAAAAACATTTAACCAAAAAACTTTAACCAGACGTGCGTTAAAAAGTTAACATTGAAAATGGCTAAGACAATTACGTAGAAATAATAGTTGAAGGTAAAAAAAATGGTCACATGTTGGATAGTTGTATGTGGTAGGCACCCACCCCTTGGTTATGAAGCTGTGAAAGTTTGGTGGTCCTAGGTGGTACAGTAACAAAGAAATTGACTCAAACACGAAAACTTAACATTGATTGTGGATGCCGCCCGCCCGCCGCCCGCCACCCGCCGCCCGCCCGGCTTTAGCCAATCCAATAGCCTGGATTTTTTTTCAAAAAACCTGGCTAAAAATGGTCACATGTTGGATAGTGATATGTGGTGGGCACCCCTTGATTATGAAGCTGTGAAAGTTTGGTGGTCCTAGGTGCTACAGTACCAAAGAAATGGACTTAAACACGAAAACTTAACATTGAAAACGCGAAAACTTAACATTGAAAATGGCTAAGTCGATTGCGCGGAAAAAATGGGTCAAGTTAAAAACAAGAAACGAGGCAAAGCCACGAAGGCCAGGTTTTTTCCAAGCATAGACACTTGGATAACATAATTATACCCACTTTTTGTAGACTAGATGGCCGTGGCCTGCATGTTGCGTCTTGGGGCGAGGCATGGACACTAAAAAAATAGATATAGTAGATGGAAAAACTTTAACCAAAAAACTTTAACCGGACACACGGACGAACGGACGGACGTATGCCAAAATGCCGACGATATCGCGCTTTCCGCAAGCAGGTTTGACAATGATGATAAACACCCATGTGAAGTATCAAGATATTGGGTGAAGCAGTTGCAGAGATATAGTACACGAAAAAAACTTTAACAAAACAATTCAAAGTAATTTGACCTTGACATTGGGCACAGGATCGCGCTTTCCGCAAACAGGTGCGACAATGATGATAAACACCCATGTGAAGTATCAAGGTATTGGGTGAAGCAGTTGCAGAGATATAGTACACAAAAAAACTTTAACAAAAAAATTCAAAGTAATTTGACCTTGACATTGGGCACAGATCGCGCTTTCCGCAAGCAGTGCGACAATGATGATAAACACCCATGTGAAGTATCAAGATATTGGGTGAAGCAGTTGCAGAGATATATACAACGAAAAAACTTTAACAAAAAAATTCAAAGTAATTTGACCTTGACATTGGGCACAGGATCGCGCTTTCCGCAAGCAGGTGCGACAATGATGATAACCACCCATGTGAAGTATCAAGGTATTGGGTGAAGCAGTTGCAGAGATATAGTACGCACAAGAACTTTAACATGCCTAAAGTACAATTTCAAAAAATTAAATAATTTGACCTTGACATTGGGCACAGGATCGCGCTTTCGCAATGCAGTAAGGACGACAATGATGACTAAAAAAAAACACATGTGGAAGTATCAGGTATTGCCCTGTGAAGCAAGAGTTGCAGAGATATAGTATATCGAAAAAGTTTTAACCAAAAAACTTTAACCAGATGTACGTTAAAAAGTTAACGTTGAAAATGGCTAAGTCAATTACGTAGAAATAATATAGGTGAAGGTAAAAAAAATGGTCACTTGTTGGATAGTTGTATGTGGTAGGCACCCCTTGGTTATGAAGCTGTGAAAGTTTGGTGGTCCTAGGTGCTACAGTACCAAAGAAATGGACTTAAACACGAAAACTTAACATTGTAAACGCGAAAACTTAACATTGAAAATGTCTAAGTCGACTGTGCGGAAAAAATGGGTGAAGTTAAAAAAAAAAGTAACATGTTGGATAGTGATATGTGGTGGGTACCCCTTGATTATGAAGCTGTGAAAGTTTGGTGGTCCTAGGTGGTACAGTACCAAAGAAATGGACTTAAACACGAAAACTTAACATTGTAAACGCGAAAACTTAACATTGAAAATGGCTAAGTCGACTACGCGGAAAAAATGGGTCATGTTAAAAAAAAAGTAACATGTTGGATAGTGTGATATGTGGTGGGCACCCCTTGATTATGAAGCTGTGAAAGTTTGGTGGTCCTAGGTGGTACAGTAACAAAGAAATGGACTCAAACACGAAAACTTAACATTGATTGTGGACGCCGCCCGCCGCCCGCCCGCCCGCCCGCCCGCCGGCTTTCGCCAATCCAATAGCCTGGATTTTTTTTCAAAAAACCTGGCTAATAAAAAACATGGTTTACAGCACTTCAGAATTATTTAGAAATGATTCTGAAGTGCTGTCAAACCAAGTTTTGTTTTGAAAAGATAAAACAGCAGCCAACAATTTACGTTTCCCGCATTCTAAGGATTAAAATCGATTGAATACGCATTGGCAGACGACTATTTCATAACCAATAAAGGGCTCACATATATCCGAGTTATCAGGCTACAGGAGTGTTATTTGATGAGGAGCTACACGGGTCACAGATCCCATAAGCCCCATTTCTCCAGTCACAGCCACATACGACCACCATCTGACCGTGCTTATAACTTCCATCACAACCAGTGCAGATCCATGCCAGCCTGCATATCCACACAATCCGATCAGTCTACATTGTTTGCCATTAAGCTGCCAGGGCCCGGTTGCTCAAAGCCTCTGTTAGCTTAACAGACTGTTAAATCCTTAACAATGTTAAGGATTTAACAGTCAGTTAAGCTAACAGAGGGTTTGAGCAACTGGGCCCAGATGAACAAAGTAAAATGGGACACAATCTGACCAAACCATGTTAATTACCTTTGCTCACATATATCCTCAAGCTACACGAGTGTGCTATCTCATCTACACCGGGTACAGATCCCATAAGCCCCATTTCTCCACTCACTGACAAATACAGGGCCAGAGGTAAAAATCTACCAACTGCCTCGGTTCGCCTCAACATGGCTACGGCCCTGAAATAACGTACTTGAAAGACGGAACCATCGAGGACGGTGAAGGCCTTCACTGCGTGCTCCGGCATCATAAACGTGACGAAGGCAAACCCCTTCACTTTCTTCGTGTGTGAGTCTATTGGTAGGTTGACCTCCGTCAATAGGCCTAAACGAGACATCAGCGCTCCAGATAAGGTGCGTATTGGCGTATTTTACGCACATATTTTAGCTGAATACACATTGATTATTCAACAGTGGGTGTACAAAATACTCACAGCAATGTGAAAGTATGCATTGATGTTCAAAGTGAGTAGTGGAAATACTGTAATAAAGTCGAAAATGTACTTTAATAGTTGAGCTGCAAAAAGCAAACCCCGTTTAATACGCATTTAATTTGAAATCAGGGGGAACAATACATTTTAGACACAAAGCTTATCTGGAGCTAAGAGACATGTCTCCATTAACTCTTACACCCCTAATTAACTGGAATGGATTTTGATATGTTAATTTTGCAACCAATCCAACAGTTACAAAATGATGTTCAGACTAGTCCATTTATTGTGTCTTTGTTCTTAAAAATATGAAAATTAGTTGCAAAAAGTGCAGATCCTGATGAGACGGCTCGTCACGAGCCGGCTCATCTGGAGCTACGCTTTTTGCCAATACCTCTATACAGGCCTGTATGCCAAAACCTCTATACAGGCCTGTATGCCAATACCTCTATACAGGCCTGTATGCTCTATACAGGCCTGTATGCCAATACCTCTATACAGGCCTGTATGCCAATACCTCTATACAGGCCTGTATGCCAATACCTCTATACAGGCCTGCGGTGTTGCTTTATAGCAGTGTTTGCAAACAGTGCAGATTCATATTTTTTACCACATGATTTGAGATTCAATGCATATTTTATTTCTACATATGCTGCAACAGAATTGATTGACTTGATTGATTGATTGATCAAACGAGTGATAGATTGACTTGATTGATTGATTGATCAAACGAGTGATAGATTGACTTGATTGATTGATTGATCAAAACGAGTGATAGATGGACTTGATTGATTGATTGATCAAACGAGTGATAGATTGACTTGATTGATTGATTGATCAAACGAGTGATAGATCGACTTGATTGATTGATTGATCAAATGAGTGATATATTGACTTGATTGATTGATGATCAAACGAGTGATAGATTGACTTGATTGATTGATTGATCAAACGAGTGACAGATTGACTTGATTGATTGATTGATCAAACGAGTGATATATTGACTTGATTGATTGATTGATCAAACGAGTGATAGATTGACTTGATTGATTGATCAAACGAGTGATAGATTGACTTGATTGATTGATTGATCAAACGAGTGATAGATTGACTTGATTGATTGATCAAACGAGTGATAGATTGACTTGATTGATAGATTGACTTGATTGATAGATTGACTTGATTGATAGATTGACTTGATGTCTGTGTGTTTGCTGATTTGTACTCCCTCAGATCTACTTCAATGCTGATTTCTTTATTTTAAATGCTGATTCACCCACAAAATATCCTTATCTGGAGCGATGCAGGTTATATACAGACAGGAATCAATTCAATATGAAATGGATGGATGTCAATATAGGTTTAATACTTACCATATTTTTGAAACAAGCGTTCCAAGTCCTCTTCCTTACAGGAATACGGTAGATTCCTCACAAAACAGTCGCCCAGTCTGCAATGGACCCACAATTTGTTACAACACCGCCTGTCATTATAAACATATTAACCCTTAGACCACTACTCACAACATTTGTCGTCTGCTGTTGCTTTTATATCTTGCCTTATTTCTCAGTAAAAAATTCATGACAGCACTTCAGAATCATTTCCAATCAAAATGATTCTAAGTGCTGTCAAAGCATGTTTTTGGTGATAAAACTGGAAAATAGAAGATAAACAACAAACGACAAAAAAATTAAGGTAGCGGTCTAAGGGTTAACCAGTAAGTATCTAGAAGTGGATTTTCCATCCTATTTCCTAATACTGTCAAATGCTGTCAAATCCTGATGAGGCGACTCAATACGAGCAGGCACAACAGTTTGTTTGTTTATTGGTGTTTAACGGCCTATCAACAGCTAAGGTCATGTAAGGCTGGGCAAACAGGTTCGATCCCGTTTTAACCTGCTGCATTGGGGGGGGGGTGGGGGGGGGGGGGGGGGGGGGATATCCTAAAATCAGAACGGAATATTTACAGAGAAAAAATATATTCAGCCCTGAAATTAGAATAACCTGACCTGGTGCCAGGTCCATACCACACCAAAGTCACCAAAGTCACTTGGCCCCTTCCCCTAAAATAGGATTATGAATAATTGTACAAGTTGACTTTAGGGTTCAACAGGGTTCTGGGGTTCAGCATAAGCTCTGAATTTTGTGTCCACTTTCAAATTTATTTATGGAAAATATTACAATTTTTCTTTTCGGAATGAATATCGCCGAAAAAATGGTGAAGGGCGGTAAAACAAGAACGGGTGCCTATTGTGAATATATGACACATTCAAGTGTATTTGTTGGGACATGGTGGGAAAAATGTGTGATTCTGACGAGAGTTTGTGCCCAGGACATCGTGCACACAAAGCGGTGGCTCTACCATCCAGTTACCTAGATCGCAGAAACACATCCTATGTCCATTTTGGGGTTATATACCATTACATTGAATGGGTTTAACGTCCCAGCAACAGCTAGAGACGGAACTAGAGCTTAAAGTCTGATCCGATAGACCAGTGTGATGGAAATACCATGGAAGTATTTTTCATGCCTAGGGTGAGGATTGAACTCTGGTGTTGAAGTACAATGTCATACCCCTAGGCCACCCTACCCAGAGCTCCAGTTAAGGTGCGTAATTTGACCAACTTGGGGTGAAATTTTGTTATTTCTTCATCAAAAATGGCAAGTTGGGAGTCCTTTAGAATCGTCTCATTGAGACGATTCTAAAGCACTCCCAACTTGCTATTTTTGATGGAGAAATAAGAAATTTACCTCCAAATTACGCAGTTTACCTGGAGTTCTGTAGCCGATTTCACCAACATTGCAAAGTATACTTTTCTAGCAAAGTATACTTTGAGGGAACAATCATTTATTTTCCCCGAAATGCATTATGTCATATAGAACTAACAACTGCATATATTTGATGATTAAAAGTATGTGGAATTATTATACTGAATGTATTACATTATCACAGCCAAAATGGCTGTGATAATGTAATAAATTCAGTATAATAAAAAATTATAAAATTATCCTAAAATGGAAAATTTCTCCCTCAAAGTATACTTTGCTAGATAAGTATACTTGGCAATGTTGGTGAAATAGGCTACTGGTCCTGCCTTTACATTGAATGCACTTGTTCATTAGAATGATATGGGACGACCCTGTTACCAACTCATTAAACCATTTTTGTCATGGCGAGTCATAATTAATTCTACATATTAAAGCGATTGTGACAACAAAACATGTACAAACTAACCTCTGCTATTCCTTCTCCCTCCCCTACTGGCTCTGTATGCTGAAATAGACCAATGAAAATATGTTTATTTATAACTCTGGCTCTGTATGCTGAAATAGACCAATGAAAATATGTTTATTTATAACTCTTGCTCTGTCTGCTGGCAGTAATTGACCAATTAAAAAATGTTTATTTATAACTCTGGCTCAATCTGCCGAAATAGTCCAATGACAAAGTGTTTATTTATAACTCTGGCTCTGTGTGCCGAAATGGACAAGACATTTATAACTTCGGCACCGTCATCTGAAACAACCCAATGAGAAAGTGTTTATTTACAACTAAGCGTTATGAAAGATTTAACAAAAAGAATATCAATTCTGATGTTGTACCCATAATTTCAACAAAAAGTAATTTAACCTCATTTGACAAGCCTGAAATTCTACTTAAACATCTTAATATTGTACATAAGATACGAGTAAGACGTACAAGGTTGATAACCATATTTCCAAAACATTTGAAAAGACTAATAAATAGGGGTTACCGGACTCGGAAAATCCAAAGAACTACTACTGGTGAATCATCGTCGTTAGAATTGAAAGCGGTTGGTTTCCATCAAGGAAGCCCAGAAGTTGTTCTAAATGAAATTACTCGACTCTGATAACCTACAGTGGAACCGCTCTAAACAGGACACCCTGGGAGGTCCCCAGGGTGTCCTGTTTAGAGCGGTTCCACTGTAAATTAAGCGCTCCGTGAACAATCATGAACAGACACGACAATAAAACATGTTACAGTGCAACCCATCTAAATTACACACAATGGGGTGCCCAGGGTGTCCTGTTTAGAGAGGTTCCACTATAAATAAAGCACTCTGCAAACAATTTTTGTTATTTTTAATCATGAAGAGACACAACAATGAAACATGTTACAGTGCAACCCATCTAAATTACACACAATGGGGTGCCCAGGGTGTCCTGTTTAGAGAGGTTCCACTATAAATAAAGCACTCTGCAAACAATTTTTCTTATTTTCAATCATGAAGAGACACGACAATGAAACATGTTTCAGTGCAACCCATCTAAATTACACACAATGGGATCCCTAGGGTGTCCGGTTTCGAAAGGTTGTACTGTATGTATTTTAAGACTGATCGATACCTTAAGTTCCCAAGGTCGTGGCTTTTGTTCTATCGTCTCCTCCACAGCCTCTGACTTCGTCTTCTTCAAGAAAATCCGCTTGCCGCCGATGAAGTTCTTGTTACGCCCCATAGCCTGCTCCAAATCCTTCTCCGACTCAAACCCCACATAGGCAATACCTGGGTTGGTGATTATAAAACATTCTGACCAAGTGCTCAACTCTCGCACTCGAATCCCACAGCCTGTGCGCCATTTTCAGACTAGAATCCTTTAATAATATACCTGGGTGTTTATAAAACATTTTGAGCAAGAGCTCCATTCTCGGACTCGAATTCCCACATAGAAAAATCAAAATAACTTTCTGAGCAAGAGCTCAATTAGAATCCCACAACAATACCGGGGTGTTTATAAAACATTTTGAGCAAGAGATCAATTCTCGGACTCGAATCCCCCATAGGCAATACCTGGGTGTTTATAAAACATTATGAGCAAGAGCTCAAGACTTGAATCCCCAATAGCTGTGTGTCTATAAAACTTTCTGAGCAATTCTCATGCTTGATATCTGTAAGTATGAAAAGATGAAAGGGAACAATGTCCCGACAAGAGCTAAGCTCATACAGAGCAAGGGCCGGTTTCACTAAACTTCGTATGACTAAAATGTTCGTAAGTGCAAATTTAGGATCGTCTGGAAATTTCAATAGATGGATTTACATGAATGTAAATTCATTAATTGTCATTAACAGGCCTCAGGAACATCGGTTTCAAGTCTCATCCCAAAGACCAGTCAGATACAAAAACTAAGAAAGTATGTTCATTACACAAATACAACGTGCTGTCGCTGCTGCAGTTGTTGTTGTTGCTGCAGTTCTTGCCACAATAACAGCCGTTACACAAATACCAATTGAAAATGAGAGGCCTGTGAAATAATCGCCCATAACCAGTTAACCCCATGGAATTTTGGTTCACAGTTTTCGCTAGCAGTTGCAGATATATATACTTTACATGGCAGAATAATCGGGTTTTCTAACCGTGTCCAAAATATGGATTCTGTTGACTGAAAGTCAGGAAAAAAGCAATATTTTGATACAGAAGATGATTGTTTGACGTTAACCTTATAAAATGGCTGCAATATTTCAAATTACATACTACATATAATATAATAGTACGTTCATTTTCCCGTAAGTGTACAAAAATTCAGAAATGTTGTCATGTTCAAAATCAGAAAGATTGATTGGTCATTGTCTAGTTGTGCTCGGTCTTCACCAATCAATCTGTTTGATTTCAAGTACAAATTTGGGCATTGAACTCCAGTCTAATAAAACTTTCTGAGCATATTCTCTCTGAACACATACTCAAAATCGGACAGTTAGATTGGCTGATTAATCAAACTCCCTTAGAATGGAATATGTGCTGAGAAAGGTTTATAGAGGTTAGAGCCGTGAATGGGAAAAAATATCTGGCAAGGCTTAGGAAACGGGATGGGCATGGCTCTGCTGAGCACATCCCGTTTGCGTGCCGTGCCAGATATCCCATTCCCGGCACTAACCTACTATTCCATTTATCCCATCAACACCTACAAATGGCTTTAAAATGCAAAAGAATAACCCCAGCCACTGCACATATTCATACGCAGTGATTTGGTCGTATCGACAGAATATCAAAAATGTTTCACGGCACCATGTTTCACGGCACATACGCACTGTGTTGACGGGATAATTTATCCCGTCAACTATGTCGCTACTAGACGTGAAAAGCAGGTACGTGTATTTTTTCTCGTTCACGTCTAGTGATACGTCATTATGTATGACGTTACGTCATTATGTGAATGACGTAACACGATAATCTTGTCGCTTCAGAAGACAAACTTATGAGGCCACAAATGCATTTTTAGAGACATTTGAACAACTTTGATGTGGTTAACGGGATAAATAGAATATTATTATAGTGTCATGAACGTGAATAAAATACTGACAAGCCTCGCCCATCCTGATTTCTCAGCCTCGACAGATATTTATTCACGTTCATAGACACTATAATAATATTCTCTATATAAAGATAAAGACGGACATTTCTTATTACTATATCAAGGTGAGTAAATATGAACAACGACATAAATCATAAACATGTGGAATTCTGGATATATAGTTAAGAGAGGGTCCACTGTATGTGGTTTAGAGAGGGTCCACTGTATGTGGTTTAGAGAGGGTCCACTGTATGTGATGATGCTCCGAGAATTGCTGGCATTTCACCTTTCACCTTCGACCTACACATGTCTTACCGATCGGTTTCTTCTTCGCGTTGGTCATCACTCGTATCCTAGCAACCGTGAGTGGGTGGAAAAACTCCCGAACGCCTGTCTGCAACACACACAGAAATATTTTATGGATGAAGAAAAAGTGAGAGTTTAGCTTCCCGCCAACTACTGATGTCATCTACAGATGGGAACTCAGCTCATCTGAAAACCTCGTGGGATGGAAATACCATGAAAGTATTTTTGATGCCTAGGGCAGGGATTCAACCCATAACCTCTAATATTGAAGTCCAATGCTCCATTTCTAGACCCCAAGCCATCCCTCGGCCAGTAAGAATGCAAAAGTATAACGTCCCTGTAACAGCTACAATCATATAGAGATGGGACCTCGGCTTCAAGTCTCATCTGACAGACTTGTGGGATGGAAATACTATGTATCGAGTAGGGTGAGGATTGAACTCACAACATCTGTAGCCTATTTCACCAACATTGCAAAGTATACTTATGTAACAAAGTATACTTTGAGGGAGAAATTTTCAATTTAAGGATAGATTTATTAATTTTTATTATACTGAATTTATTACATTATCACATTATTATTATGTAATAAATTCAGTATAATAAGTCTGCATACTTGTAATCATCAAATATATGCAGTCCTTAGTTCTATATGTAATAATGCAATTCGGGGAAAATATATGGTTACTCCCTCAAAAGTATACTTTGCAAGATAAGTATACATGTACTTTGCAATTTTGATGAAATTGGCTACAGAAGGATGGAAATACAAGGGAGGTATTTTCATGCCTATGATGGACATTGAAAGGGGGGGGTAGAGAGAAGTTTTTCTTGGTAAGGATATATAGAGAATAGTAGGTTAGTGCCGTGAATGGGAAAAAATAGCTGGCAAGGCTTAGTAAACGGGATGGGCGAGGCTCTGCAGAGCCTCGCCCATCCCGTTTCGAGCCGCGCCAGATAAAATAATAATCCCAGTCCACACATATTCATACGCAGTGATTAGGTCGTATTGACAAGATATCAAAAATGTTTCACGGCACATACGTACTGTGTTGACGGGATAAATTTGATTTGTGAATCAGTTAAGATGCGACACATTGCCCACCAGTGCAGACACTGATCAGACTGCACAGAAGTGCAGGCTGATCTGGGTCTGCACTGGTCACAAATACCATAATCCTCATTTCTCAAATGACACCTACAAATCCGTTACCTGGGTAACCTAGCCGGGAGTACAATACTGTATTATATTTGGCTAGAGAATTACTTACCTCGTATGCATTTGCTGGTAATCCTTTCAGCTTCAGGGTGTACAATTTCAATGGCTCCGACTGTAAAATAAACCCAATATGGATTTTGTTTGATTTAATGGTGTTTAACGACCTGTCAACAGCTAAGCCAGAAACCCAATATAGTCAGGTGGCTCAACCCCATATTTTCCCAAAAGGTAGAAATTTACTCCTAAAATCATTTTTTTGCATTTTTGATTAGACCATGGCATGTAGAAACAGAATCCACCGGGTGTGGACTTCAACCTGGCTTGGCTTTTTCAAAATCCAAGATGGCTGCCAAGATGGCCGCCAAAATGCTAGAAATTGCATAAGTTCTGAACTAATTGACTTAGGAAGGTGATCCTGGTCCCACGTTTTTGATGATGCAATTCAGCAGAGCATCACATGAAGGCGACTGGCCACTCCACATCACAACAGCAGAAGCTATGTTGCCCTACATGTTCGCGGCCAATCACCACAACTACGCTAGATATGGACTGTATTATGTTCGGTCAATGACGTGGTTGGGGCCTGAACTCGAGGATAAATTCATCAAAGGCGAACAAACCATGCATCACATGGATGGCCTGTGGAATGGAATGCCAACAGACCAATTCATTGAGACCACCTGGATGAGGAAAGGACACGGTCCACAAGGGGTCATTGGTGACACCCAAAACGCTCAAACAATGGCAACTTGGGTACATAGTAGGAATGCTGTGCAGACACTTACCAATGATGACAGGCAGTTCCGATTCCGTACAGATGACGCACAAGGAGGAGGACACATTCCGTGTACGACGATGATTCGAGAAGACCGGGCCTCAATACGAACAACTCTCGAAAGTTGCATTGATCCAATGGATCCCGACTCACATGAAGCTGGAGCTCTACTGAATATTTCGACAGGACAAATTGCAAACTCTGCAGTGAATGTTGACAGCGCCGTCGAAATCGGCAAGGAGCTGCTAACACACAGTTTGAGACCACGTGGCCAGATGGATTTTATGGCAGGCTCTCCAAGCATGTTGCGACCTTCGCTTCCCAGAAAAAGCATGTTCTTGTTGGTGAACACAAGTGTTGGATCAGGAGGCCATCTATGCCAGAGTAATAGGTCTTCTAGTTTAGCAACAGAGATATTGACTTACCACAAGTACTCGCAACCGAGCTGGCAGCATACCCACCATCCATGTTCAATGCCGATGGGAGCATGAGAGTAGCGACCGGCAAATCAATACTCAAGAAAACTCTTGCCGTAGAAGTGGCATTGAGAAGTTGGGGCTCTCCAACTGTGGTGGTCTTCGATGTCTCGGCTGTTCTCTGGACGATTGACTGGCCTGCAAAGGGCACTGTTCAGACGTTTGTTCAAGGTTTCAAAGTTTGGTTGGACTCCAAACTCACTAAGAGTGATGTGTATCTTGCATTTGACAGGTACCTTGACTACTAAACCAAGAGCAGCACCCGAGCAACGCGATCCACGACGTCCGCACGGGTCCACAAACTCAATCTGATTCGTGATTCGGTGCTCAGAAGTACGCACAACAAGGTACAGATGAATCACTTGATTTGTGAACACATCCTGACTGATAGCGATTTCCTCAGGCATGCAACACATGACCATCACCTTGTGGTGACTGGAGATGATGCAGTTCCACAGGTGTTCAAGGGGCGAAAACTACCTCATGTACAACTGACTTCTAAACACGAGGAGGCAGATATCATCATGACCCAGCAGGCCATTTTCCTTGGCCAGGATCCACAGGCCAGAGTCGCCGTCGTAGCTGATGACACAGATGTTTTTCGCGTTACTGCTCCACCACTATGCATCACAGAACCTGCAGTGTCCCATGATTATGCAGTCTCCCATTCATGGCCGTACATGTGTTGACATCCCAGCAACAGTGAAGAAGCACTCCGATATCACCTCACAGGTCCTGGCCCTTCATGCCATAAGTGGATGCGATACTGTGGCGGCCACTTACGGAGTTGGAAAGGTAACGGCAATATCAGTGGCAAAGAAAGGACTAAACTCGACACTGTTGGTAAAGTGGATGGTGATATGAAGCAGGTTGAGACGGAGGCAACCACGTTTTATGGTTGCATGTTATGGTAGCAAACTCAAGTGTGACTCCATGACAGAGTGCCGCCAACGCATGTGGGCGCTGAAAACCGGAAAGAGTACTTCATCTGCCCCAAAACTGTGCTCTCTCCCACCAACAACTCCGGCATTCGTCCTCCAAAATGTGTTCAGATGTCATTATCAAGTTGCACAGTGGTATGGGGCTCTAGAAGCGGATCCACCTACCCTTAACCCAGAAGAGTTTGGATGGGAGGCAGACCATGTCAATAAAGCTCTATCTCCTCGCACTGTTGTTGGGGAGTACCTCTAGCTCCTGAAACTGTTCTCAAGCTCATTCGATGTGGCTGTGAGTCGGAACGAGCCTGTAAAGGCTGTAAAAGGCTAACAACTGCGGATGCACTGGACGCCAGAAGTCGCATGTACCATCTTTTGTGGCTGTGGGTTAGGGCTTGACTGCCATAACCCATTCAATGACAAGCTGTCTACTGATGATATGATGACGAGGGATGTGCCAGACGAATGTACTAATTCTGAGTAATTGTAGCATAATGATAATTACACATATATACATTATCAATGCTGATGTTCTTTCAATATGCATGTTAGTAACTCATTATTGATGCAAATGTGAAAGGGTGTGTATTTCCTGAAACGTTCACAATTCACGAACACAGACATTAACTTCATGAATGAGCCATTGCATAGTGACATGTATTGTTACAATCTCGCCATTGTGACCAGCGTAGCCGTGTGTTGTTCATTATTCAGTCACCATGGCACAAATGTATTAGTTTACTGACACTACGTTAAATCTGTTTTTATCACCAGACACATAGATCTATTAGGGGCCATGTCATTTGAAATGTGTACATGAACGTCTACATGTACTTGTATCAACACGTACATGTTTCTACACAACTTGGTTGCGAAAACAATCACATGGTTTTCACTGGTTTCGCTTATTTGTTTCGTATATTGCATCGCAACATGTAGGCAAACACTTGTCGTTGGTTGAATGGAGATCATACATGTATTTCCTTGGCTACAAGTAGACGTACACTTACACATATCAAACCACAAGGTCCCTATTTTGCCAACAATAATTGTTGGCATCAGCTATTTTCATCAGATGACTGAATAAGATTTCAACAACTGATCATTATTATCAACGCTCTATGTCATGTATGACTTAAATAATAATTAAAATGTTTTTTTTTATTTTTAAAAATTAAGCAGTCATTCTGTAGGTCATATTTGATTTTCCTGCAACACCAACACCAATATTGGTCACACCCCCACCCCCCCCCCCCCCCCCCCCCCCCCCCCCCCCCACCAAAAAAACCCGATATCTAGAACCAAAGATCACATTCCTAAGTCAATTTGTTCATAAGTTGTGTCATTTTAACATTTTGGCTGTGATCTTAGCGGCCATCTTGTTGGGTTTTTATACATAGGACTAAGTCGAAACACATATTTGACATCAGAAACAGAATATTTGACCATGCAATCCTATGTTTAGACCCCAAGCTTACCTTCCTTAGTCAATTTGTTTTTGCATTTTGGCAGGCCATCTGGTGGCCATCTTGGATTTTTATATGCATTTTGGCGGCCATCTGGATTTTTCTATACATGACTAACTCTAAACTACATTTCACATCAGAAACAGAATCCCTGATCCCGAAAACCTATGTCTAGACACCAATATCACCTTCCTACGTCAATTTGTTTAGAAGTTATGCCATTAGTAGCATTTTGGCGGCCATCTTGGCGGCCATCTTGGATTTGTATATACAGGACTAACTCGAACATACATTTCACATCAGAAACAGAATCTCTGTCCTGAAAACCTATGTCTGGCGCCAAGATCACCTTCCTACGTCAATTTGTTCAGAAGTTATGCCATTTCTAGTATTTTTTTGGCGGCCATCTTGGAGGCCATCTTGGATTTGTATATACAGGACAAATTCGAAACATACATTTCACATCAGAAACAGAATCTCTGACCCAGGATCACCTTCCTAAGTCAATTAGTTCAGAACTTATGCCATTTCTAGCATTTTGGCGGCCATCTTGGCGGCCATCTTGGCGGCCATCTTGGCGGCCATCTTGGCGGCCATCTTGGATTTTGAAAAAGCCAAGCCAGGTTGAAGTCCACACCCGGTGGATTCTGTTACTACATGACATGGACTAATCAAAAATGCAAAGAAATGATTTTAGGAGAAAACTTCTAGGTACCCTGACTGTGCCACTGGACTAATATGGAAGGTCACAGTGGTAGAGAGGTGTGACACGAGTTAACTACAGTACTAACACATTAGACAGTCACAATATCCAATTATCAAGGAAATCGTTGATATATTGAACATCATTCAACAGAATGGTCATATACAGACAGGAAGGTTTGGAGGCATAGTATTAAATATAAATTTGTTGACTTCAGCTACAATTAAAATTGAATAAGACAATTGAAAACTGAACAAGAATTAAATTTGAATCAGAGAATTGAAAACTGAATCTGAATTAAAATTGTAAAAGACAATTGAAAACTAATCGGAACTAACCATACATGCCTGCAGTGGTGCCTAAAATAAATGCCACGGCAGACACAAATAATTTCAACTTGGACTCTCAAAATGGCATTTCCTACTCGACACAGCCCAAAACACTGCCAAGGTGTGCCGTGGTGGTGTGACTGGTGTCTAAGGACGTAACATATATAAAATATATGTTTCCCAAAACATATTATCTCCAAATACATTGTTTTATCCCGTCAACACAATGCGTATGTGCCGTGAAACACGGTGCCGTGAAACATTTTTGATATCCAGTCAATACTATTTTTGCATTTTACAGCCATTTGTAGGTGTTTACGGGATAAATAGAATAGTAGGTTAGTGCCGTGAAAGGGAAAAAATATCTGGCGCGGCACGGAAACGGGATGTGCTCGGCATAGCCTCGCCCATCCCGTTTCCTGAGCCTTGCCAGATATTTTTTCCCATTCACGGCACTAACCTACTATTCTCTATCTATTTTCCTTATTTCTGAACCAAAGAATATGCTGTGACCACTCATTTGAACCGTCTCGGCAAGACGGTTCAAATGAGTGGTCACAACATATACTTCTGATGAGAAATAAAGAAATTCTCTATATGGTGATAAACATTGTGACACTCTTTATTGTGGGAAACAGAATAAATTGTGTTAAAATATAAGTGTTACGCTCTGTGTGATAAATTTACCTTAACTTTAGATATTTTCTGCTTTTCCTGTCCATCAATGTTGTGTTTCTGTTTGCTGCCCGAGTGTTTCGTGGGCGACCCTGAGTCACTGATGCCACTGTCCTCCTCCGCCCCGCTCCCCGAGTCACTCAATACCGACTGCCTCACCACCTTCGACTTCAGGTACTGCAGATGATTGGTTGGTTGATTGGCTGATTGATTATTTTATTGATTAATCAATTTTTTGATGGATTGACTGATAAATTACTGAATCAATCAAGCAATCACTGAATTAAGCTATCAGTCAATGCACTGATTGGTTGGTTGATTGATATTTGTTGATTGATTGAACGATCTGTTGACATATTGATGAATCACCAGCGCTCCAGATAACCTGTGTATTTGCTTAAATACCCAATTTAAATTGCCAAAAAACCCAATTGAAATCAGAAGTAGTGAGTATCAAAAAGCAATAAAAAATTGTGGTACCTTTATCATGCTGCAGAAACAATAAACAGACCACAAATATAGCATATTTTTCTTATTTTCCATGAAAACACATCTTGGTATTTCATTAGAATTGTCTCCAAGGAAATAATTATAATGAAATGCCAAGACATGTTTTCATTTCGAAGCAAACTATTCAATATTTGCTGTCTGCTAACGTGTAAACAGTAGTGTGATTTTAATTTACCCAATTAAAATTTTGAAATACCCAAATGCTTCAGAAATAATGGAGTAACAATACTCAATTACTAATTCCTTATCTGGAGCCTGAATCACTTAATCAATCAGGAAATGACTGACTTAAGCAATCAATCAATCAATTCAAGTTTATTGATTGATTGCTTAATACACTGTATGATTGATAGATTGGTTGGTTCATTGATTTGGTTGCTTAATTGAACGGTTGCTGAATTGACTGGTTGCTTAATTGGGTGGCTGATTAATTGACGAATGATTCGTATTGATTGTTTGATTGATTTCTTGCTTAATTTATTGATAAACATATATTATCTTTCTAGCACAACACAGAATCAGAAGTATCCTGATATGGTGCCAGGTGTCCTAACATACCGGATCACTTGACTCAGTGTGCCTGGTGAATATTTGTACAAATGTTAATATTCATCTTGAAAGCTGCGAGCAGACAAACTAATGTACTTACATCAACATCAGAAATACCAGATTTCTTGGAACTTGTGGCAGACTTCTCTGTGCAAGAAAAAAAACAACAGGATTAACCTACAGTAGGATAAATATGCAAAATAGCAAATTATTAACGAGACTCAATAATGGCCAATTAACTGTTCTTGGATTTTTTTGCCATTCTATTAAAATGTACAAAATACTAAAAAAACAACAATGATTTAACCCTTTCAACACTACCGACAAAAGTCCCAACGTTTACAAATAGTGTAGATCCGGATGAGCCGGCTCTCATCAGGATCTGCACTGTCGGTGGATTTTTTTCTGATATTTACAAAAACACCCACTTTTTTATTAACCCTTAGACCGCTACTCACAACAATTGTAGTCTGCTGTTGCTTTTATATCTTGCCTTATTTCTCAATAAAACATGGTTTGACAGCACTTCAGAATCATTTCTGGAAATGATTCTGAAGTGCTGTCAAAGCATGAATTATTCTAAAGTGCTGTCAAAGCATGTTTTTGATGATAAAAATGGAAAATAGAAAATAAACAGCAGACGACAATAAAAATAAGATAGCGGTCTAAGGGTTAATGAAATTGTCTGATAATTAACACGAAGAGTCCGTGCCAGTTAAATGAGGAATGAAAGGGAGCCACCAGTGACCTAATTACCAAACATTCTGATTGGACAATACTGGGCAAATAAAAACGTGGCCATAACAAAATTTGTTCAACGAGCCCAACAAGAAGTTCTGTAGCCTATTTCACCAACATTGCAAAGCATACTTATCTAGCAAAGTATACTTTGAGGGAGAAATTTTAAATTTAAGGATAAATTTATTCATTTTTATAATACTGAATTTATTAAATTAAATTAATGTAATAAATTCAGTATAATAATTCTGCATACTTTTAATCATCAAATATATGCAGTGGTTAGTTCTATATGAAATAATGCATTTTGGGATAAATAAATGATTACTCCCTCAAAGTATACTTTGCTAGATAAGTATACTTTGCAATGTTGATGAAATCAGCTACTGGTACCCATCGCCTGATCTTCAGCAATGATTGTGAAAACATACACAACATCAAATACACATTCAACCAATCCACATTCCTAGAAACAGCTCCACATAAGCTGCGTATTTGCTTAAATACCCAATTAAAATTGTCAAAAACCCAATTGAAATCAGAAGTAGCGAGTACCAAAAAGCAATAAAATGTTTGTGGTACCTTTATCATGCTGCAGAAAACAATAAACAGACCACAGATATAACATATTTTTCTTATTTTCCCTTGAAAACACATCTTGGTATTTCATTAGAATTGTCTCCAAGGAGACAATTCTAATGAAATACCAAGACATGTTTTCATTTCGAAGCAAACTATTCAATAATTGTTGTCTGTTGATGTGTAAACAGTAGTGTGATTTTATTTTACCAATTCAAATTTGAAATACCCAATTGCTTCAGAAATGATGGAGTGACAATACTCAATTACAAGTTCCTTATCTGGAGCCCTGCTAGAAATATCTTGAATATTAGCGATTTGATCAATATTAGACACGATGAGAAAAACAAAAAACACGTTCCACAACTAACCTTTGGCCTTCACAATCGGCTCCACATCATTAGAATCATCATCCATCGAGTCACTCTCAGTTTCTGATTCTTCACCATGTTCCTGTGACATCGTAGACAACTTCTCCAGCTTCTTACCTTTCTTCCTTTCATTTTTTGCCAGTTTATCTCCCTTTGTAGATAAATTATCTCCCTCAATAGACTCGTCTTCCTCCATTTTCACCAAGTTTTTCTTCTTTTTTGACCGCTTTTCTTCCTTCCTGCACGACTCGTCTCCCTTGTCAGGTGTGTTAGAGTTACCTTCCTTCAGCAACCTGGAGCTATCATTGGTCCAGACTGGCTTATTTGTGACATTCTCGTGTGCGTCGAGAAACTCCTGGAATTTTGGATCGTCTTTGAGATCGCCGAGCATCTCGTCTACGATTCCAGATTGCTCCTTCTTCTTTTTCTGAAATTGTTAACCAACTAGAAAATGTGGTCCGTTGACGTACTTATTGAATGAAAAAAATATGATTATTTTGTTTGTTTCATCGTTCAGATGCCAGAGTGGTAACAACAAATACTTTTGAAAAAGGAAAATGACAAAAAGACATGTGAAAAGTTTCATACTACATATGGGCTAATCGCCGACAAAAAGTACTTTATAACCATCACAACAATTGCATGTTTTGTATCTCTTGCACATTTCACCCTATTCTAAAATATGGCGAACCATGATCAGACTGTGTAGATGACCCCACAGGTTGAAGTAACGGACCGAGGTCTATAAATACATTAAATATGCCTAAAAGCATCAATAAACGAAAAAAAAAAAAGCTAAATCTTTTTTTACCCCCTCAATATAATTCAGTATACTGAATTATATGGAGGGGGTAAAAAAAAATTAGCTTTTTTTTCTCATTTATTGATGCTTTTAGGCATATTTAATGTATTTATAGACCTTGGTCCGTTACTTCAACCTGTGGTCGTCTGCTGTTTATTTTCTATTTTCCATTTTTATCATAAAAAAAACATGCTTTGATGACACTTTAGAATAATTTACAACATGCTTTGACAGCACTTCAGAATCATTTCCGTTGGAAATGATTCTGAAGTGCTGTCAAACCATGTTTTTATTTATTGAGAAATAAGGTAAGATATAAAAGCAACAGCAGACGACAATTGTTGTGAGTAGCGGTCTAAGTGTTAAAGGATCTACTGAATAAGTGGAAAAACGGTGCATATAAGTGGATGACCTGTGAATAAGCTGGGACTATGTAGGTCGTAAATATCGAAAAGACCCTTTTGTCAACCTGTTTCAGGTGTTTCTTGCATTTTTTTTAATTTCTTTATGTTTTGGCAACAAATGAGAATCATCTCCACAAGAGACAATTATCATGTGCTGTAAAAACCTATTTTTATTGAAATATATTGAATATAGGGAAAACAGCAATTAATTATTTAGTGTCACTTCAGTCTGCAGACAAGAATAACAAGAGCTGTAGGAGAACAGCATAGCTCGACTATGAGGGTTGTCGATGTACACATAGCTTGACAAACAAGGTGGCCATGGCCTGCATAAAAACCTTAACAAGGTTGACTAAAAACCTTAACCAAGGGAAATTAAGTAAGTAATTCAAGGTTAAATGTAGGTCAATGTCAGATATAGATCAGGGGTTATTGATGTACATCACTAGGAGATGAAGTTTTCCAAGTATGGTTGCTGTAGGCCCAGAAGTATTCCATATACAAGCTTGACTAAAAACCTTAACCAAGGGGAAATAACTAAGTAATCCAAGGATAAAAGTAGGTCAAGGTCAAATATAGGTCAGGGATTATTGATGTACATCATTAGGAGATGAAGTTGTCCAAGTATGGTTGCTGTAGGCCCAGGAGTATTCCATATACAAGCTTGACTATAAACATTAACCAAGTTTGAGTACAAACCTTAACCAAGGGGAAATAAGTAAGTAATTCAAGGTTAAATGTAGGTGAAGGTCAGTGGTTATTGATGTACATCCCTATGAGAAAAAGTTATCCAAGTATGGTGTCTCTACGCACAATAGTATTGCATCTACAAGCTTGACTAAAAACCTTAACCAAGGTTGACTAAAAACCGTAACCAAGGGGAATTAACTAAGTAATTCAAAGTTAAATGTAGGTCAAGGTCAAATATAGGTCAGGGGTTGTTGATGTACATCACTAGGAGATGAAGTTGTCCAAGTATGGTTGGTGTAGGGCCAGGAGTATTCCATATACAAGCTTGACTAAAAATCTTAACCAAGGGGAATTAACTAGGTAATTCAAGAGGAAATGTAGGTCAAGGTCAAATATAGATCAGGGATTATTGATGTACATCACTATGAGATAAGGTTGTCCAAGTATGGTGTCTGTATGCACAATAGTATTCCATGTACAAGCTTGACTAAAAACCTTAACAAAGGTTGACTAAAAACCTTAACCAAGGGGAATTAACTAAGTAATTCAAGGTTAAATGTAGGTCAATGTCAAATATAGGTCAGGGGTTATTGATGTACATCACTAGGAGATGAAGTTGCCCAAGTATGGTTGGTGTAGGGCCAGAGTATTCCATATAAAAGCTTGACTAAAAACGTAACAAGGGGAATTAACTAAGTAATTCAAGAGGAAATGTAGGTCAAGGTCAAATATAGATCAGGGGTTATTGATGTAGATCCCTATGAGAAAAGGTTGTCCAAGTATGGTGTGTATGCACAAGTATTCTGTACAGTTGACTAACTTAACAACTTTGTAATTGAAAGTTAAATTGTAGGTAGGTTCCATTACTAGTCGGGGTTGTTGTTGACTCACCTTACCAAGGGGAATGAAGTTGTCAAGTATGGTTGGTGTCGGGATTGAGTTTCCATATACAAAGTTGATAAAAAAATCTAACAGGAATAACAGGTTAATTCAAGAGGAAATGTAGGTCAAGGTCAAATTAGATTCAGGGGTTGATGTACATCACTAGGAGATGAAGTTGTCCAAGTATTGGTGTCGGGCCAGGAGTATTCCATACAACTTGACTAAAAAATCTTAACCAAGGGGAAATTAACTAGGTAATTCAAGAGGAAATGTAGGTCAATGCATAGATCAGGGGTTGATGTTCACTAGAGAAGTTGTCCAGTATGGTGGGTGTAGGGCAGGATATTCCATATACAAGCTTGACTAAAAACCTTAACCACTGAGTGATGGTGACGCCGACGCCGGGGTGACTACATAAGCTCTAACTATTCTTCGAATAGTCAAGCTAAAAATGATCAATGATGAAAATACTGATGATTACCTGCAGGTGCGTAATTTGGAGGTAAATTTCTTATTTCTCCATCAAAAATGGCAAGTTGGGAGTGCTTTAGAATCGTCTCAATTAGACGATTCTAAAGGACTCCCAACTAGCCATTTTTGATGAAGAAATAACAAAATTTCACCCCAAGTTTGTCAAATTACGCACCTGAACTGGAGCTCTGATTACCTGTTTTGCATTCTTTCTATCAACTGTTACATCGTCAGACTTCTGATTGGCCGATTTTTTCTGCTGCGATTTCTGATTGGCTGAACTATCTTTTGAATACTTGCTCCAAGCTCTAGGTTTATTGGTGTCACCAAAGTCTTTGGCAACTTCAACCTGTAAATAGGAACGTTCTAGTGATTCCGAGGATTTAAAGGTACATACCCAATCAGTAAGCACAAAATGTTCTTTATAGGAATTAAATAAGAGTATACTTGTGTCATTATTCCACCAGTTCTAAAAATTACTAGTGCCCGCTATACATTATATAATCATTTAGTTATATCTATTTTACTGATAGTGATCGACTCGCGGTGGTATCAGGCTATTTTCATATGCAAATGAGGCACAATATTTTTTAATTATTTATACTAATTAAATGTGTCACTTGAAAAAATAACATTTTCGACAGATTATAAAGTATGATCACTGCACATCAAAAATAAATACAGAGAATAATTAGTAATGTCCGTTAACATTTTAAGGAAACACGGTTATCACCCTTGATATCAGTGTGGAAATTTACGTATGATATAAAATATCTAATAATGCCAATCAATATGTGGGGTAATGGTGAATGGATGTTTAATTTGCCAGAAAATGTCTCAGATGATGTATCTGATATAAATAACATTGTGTGCCTACTGAGTGGGCATGTACCTTTAATCCTTTCAACACCACAGGCATGTATAGTGGTATTGGCAAACAGCTCGTGACGAGCCGTGTCATCAGGATCTGCACTTTTTACAAGTATTTCCCTTACCATTAAAAGATTCCAAGCGCATCAACTCTGTAAAAAGGTGTAATATCTTGGAAAGCGGCAATACCAGAGTGTTTTGTGGAGTTACATTTCCACAACTAAAATTGGGGCTTAATGTTAGAGCAAATATGTGGCTCTTACTGAAGAAATGGAGCTTATGGGTTCTGTGATGAGTGTAGATCGATATCAGACTTACAGAGACTGATCAGGATCTACAATGTTCATCATTCCATCAATGAAACACCAGTCATGCCTCCAACAAGCAATAAACATCATTATCATGCTACAGGTGTGTGCTATTTGATCGGGAGCTACACTAGTCACAAATTTAACGAGTTTACAGATTTCACAAGAAACTTGGCATAGCCTGACCCTTGTTTCTTACGAAATCAGTAAACTCGTCCCATAAGCCCCATTTCGTCACCTCAAATTCGCCCAACTCAACGCAAACTCAAATACCTCTTTATTACATCCCATTACAGTATATCACATGCAATATGGGGAAAAATACACATACATATTTACATATCGTTGAATGGCGGAATCTAAATGCAACAACATGAAATAAAATATTTGATTACATGAGTCATGCAACTGTATGGGGAAAGCAATTTCATTGCATAAATGGGCTTTCATTGTGCAACAACAGTCTGTTACCTGTATTTTAGAAGCATCAATATAGGTTTTATTGTGCTGCTTCAACGCTGTGTGTGCCTCCAGTGCAGTGGAGAAGCCAACAAAGGCAAACTTGCGGAACTGTCCACCCTGTGCATACTTCAACTTACAGTCCGTCACCTGACCACATCGGCCGAACAACGTCCGCAGTCGATCTTCTTTAATCTGCCAGGAGAATAATTAAGAAACAAAATCATAGGTTGTTACATTTACTGTACACATGTTTTTCATACTACAGCAAACGCAATTGCACATGGTTTTATTACTTATATTTGCATTGCATGTTCCGATAGTTTCAAAAATGTAAATAACCAAATACGGCGTTAAAATTAGGAATCTTATTGTTTTACGTTGTTTTGTCGCAATTCATAGAACAGCGATGTTTCGGTTAATTGCGTGACATTAGTGACAACAACAATGTATGTAAATTGTAATGTATTTTAATCAAAAAACAAACTTTAACGAATCAACAATGTCACGCGACGGCACGTAGGGCTAATGTAATGTACTGGGATATAAACACAATACATTGAATGGGCATATCCATTATGAATTTAAGCACAGTGTAAATATTATTACACAGAACGTCTCTAAAACAGACATCCTGGACATCTTGTCCAGTCTGTCGGAAATAGGTCCCACACGGATAACATTCAAAATGATAATTTGGTAAATTGATCTCTACAAGTCCATAAGTTTCAACTCACTCCATTCGGTAAGTTCCTGACAATTAATCTGGACATTTTGCCTTGAATATGAAAGCAAAATGGCGACAACAAAGGGTCTATAATCAGCAGTTTACAGGTTTCTTTTTCTCACGTGCGAGATCAAAATGTTGTTGTTGTTTTTGTTTATGTCTGTAATCCAGGCGCTTATTTTTCGCCTCAATCTCCCTACAGCCACAATGACTGCGAAAGCATTGTTCCGACATACACCAGGTGAATGACATGCCTGGTCTAATAAAATACCCAAGAACAAACGGGGTTTACTATGAACACACGACCAGCATGCTAGCACAGTGTCAGCCAGGTGGCAGTGAACTGTTTTTAATGTGCAGCGAAAACGGAGAGCCTTGAGAAAAGAAAACGCGAGCTTGCACGTAACAGACAAAACAGTCCAGATATATCTCAGTACAAGTATCGAAACATTGGTCCAGCTGATCGGGTATCGAAAACCCACAACAGACAATCTGCCCACCAACATGATGTGGCACCAACTCGTCATCAACCCAGCTGCATCAGCACGTAGAGAGTCATTACACTTTGAAGTTTCCCGAGTTTGCCATGTCCTATTACCTCACCCACACTGTGTTCTAATAAAAACACTTATTGTACAAAAAACGTTGCTTCATGCATTAATTCTAAAGTGTAACAATAAAACATGTGTTTATTTTGGCACAGTCAATCAAAATCCCAACTGCCGGCATGACCGACCTCATCATGTTGTGAATACAGCGACAACGTATAAAAGCTAAAAAATAAAGTGCCGTTCTCAAATACATACCAAACTGATGGGTGGTTCTAGTCAGAATCTGAAGTCCAGCACATCAACTATGGAGCTGTTGTATGTACCAATCAGGATATACATGGGCAAAACAACCTTTAAGAGATATGTAGCATGATGATAAAATATGTGCAATTCCCTTATTTACACGAAGGCCACTGGCTGTTAAAATAGCATAGGACATCTGCGACTATTAAATATCCTGATTAAATGTGTACTCATATGTGGATGTACATGGAGAAATGGAGCTTATGGGTTTTGCAACCAATGCAGATCCGCGCAGTCTGACCAGGATTTGCACTGTTCGCCATTCTATCAATGAAACACCCAGCATATTTCAAACAAGCAATATAGATAATTAATATGCTATATGGGTGTCTTGTTCGACCAGGAGTTACACTGCTAACAAATACCAGAAGCTTCAGCTTTATTTCTTCAATCGAAGTCACACATGACCAATATGCTGGGGAAAAACACTTTTCATGGAATTAAACAACAATTCTTTGACTGACAACTAATGTAGGCTCTGATCAGACTGTGCGATATGCCATAATGGGGTTATGTTTTTTTCGCACAAGTCATAGCGCACCTGTTATAACCTAGGGTCTTTTAAAACTGGCAAAAAGAAAAGAAAAACAAATGAAAAATAGCTGTGATACTTGAAAGCAATATGTATATACACAAACAAAAGATATACATGATATACTAGGGAACAAGATACCCAAAGTAGACACAATACCTGACGCAAAGAAAAAAACTAGCACAGTGTATCATGATAAACACATGAAATGCGCATAGACGTGGTCGAGAAGCCTTCAATGCGGTACAAACATGCATTTCATGACCAGCAGTATGAGCCGACAAGTCAGCAGCTGCAATTAACGATATACTACAACAAAGGCAACAACAGGCCACGGCCACCCAGCTGACTCTGTGCCAGCATGCTGGTCATGTTTACATAGAAATCCCCGTTTTTTTTAGTATTTTTAGACCAGGCACAGATCAACTGGGGATGGGAGTGTCGGAACAATGAGCTCGCAATGCTGTAGATAAATTGAGACGAAAAATAAGCGCCTGAATTACAAACATACAACAACAACAATTTGCCATTTCACCCATTTGTGAAAATGGTTTAGTCCATGACCCCATTTTGAGGTCAACAATCAGCAGGCACGATGACATCCGAATTTGAGAGCGTCGAAAAATCTCTTCAACAACACCTTCCAGCTTCAGAATATGCGGAAGTCAGACGAATTTTGTATGGCAAAGAAATTAGGTAAAACTATGCGGTTGTTTCTTCATGATGCCACTGTGGGTGAAGGCGTATAATGTTGAATATTGTAGTTCCAGGTAAATTGTGCTGGATCAGTATGTTGTGTTGGCATCTTTCAGAGTGGGGCTACCAGTGGGATAAAAATGAATATGTACAAGTCCGTAACCAGTGTTAAAAACCAGACAAATCGAACCAAGTCCCGATATGTGGGTCCGGGAGCATTTGATCTCCCCACCACCATCCCATGGATTTGTTATGCTCCGCCACCGAATGGTGAGGGGGGGGGGGTGATGGTGGAGGCACATACTGTTGCTGTCGTCCGTACGTCCTGTATGTCCCGCTCAGGTAAATTTCTTATAATGTAGCCTTTCATATTTCACACATATGCGTTCCTCTGATGGTCGTCCATCATGCTGTGACAAATCCACAATCCTTTGGCCCCCGCTAAACCCAAGGTCAAGGTCACATACTTGGTGCGTTCGAAACCTTAGAGTAAGTGTACCTGGCTTCAAACCGTGTACCTGGATTTGCATGCCTAGATTTCTTACTTGTTTGATAACTGTTGTTTTCGGAATCGTGTAAACACATTTGATTTTCTGAAAACACTTGTCTTCAGAAAACCGCATGAATAATCAAACATGTAAAAAAAAGCCACGTACGCTGTGCGAAGTCGGGGTACACGTACTCGAACGCTCGGGTAAATGTCTTATAATTTGTGTTTTCTTGCACGGATCTGCTTGATATTTTACACACGCATTGCTCTAATGGTTCTCTACCACCCTGTGACAAATCCATGATCGTCCCGCCTCCGCTATGCCCATGGTCAAGGTCACATACTTGGTGCGTTCGAAACCTTAACGCTCGGGTAAATACATGTATTTTATAATTTCTGTTTCAATTCTTAACAAAAAAAGCGGCAAAATGATAGACAAGGCGACTGCATCCTAGTTACGGTAATGATGTATGCATGTAGGCTATATCCTTGCATCAGTTTAACTCTGCATGCTGGGAAACTTGTGGGCTATAAATAGTTCAAAACTAGCGGACACAAATTCATCATATTTTCTTGTATTTCTCCCCGTAAATATCATGAATATGTCTTGGAATTTGAGTCCTCAGGACTCAATTCTAATGACATTTCAAGACATATTTACAGAGAGAAATAAAACATATACTCCTAATTGGTTTGGCGGATATTTTCGCCGCGAGCATGCAAAGAGTTACAGGAGCTGTTCTGCATTTTAGTTTAAATAGTATTTATTATCCCCTC